>CAXKVX010004185.1:0-27636 GCA_964058865.1 Eleocharis quinqueflora
GTGCTATTTTGCTTGGGCTTTGATCCAAAACAAGTTAGGTTTGGCCCAAACAATATTTTTGACTTTACACTAAGACCAATATATACATTAATTGATCATAATCAGTCCATCAATAATTATAATCAATTTAGATAAGTTCTATATGCATTCGTGTCCAAAATCTTGGTGAAATACGCATAATGTCTTGAATATTAATTAATCACATTTAGCGACATTTGCAACTATTACTTCTCGTAACATTAGTGACAGTACATGACATGTATGTAAACATATAACACGTAGTCCAACTTAATTTATTGAAATTGACGTCTCAATTCCAACACCAGCAACACCATTCTGGTGGAAAATCCTTGGCTCTCAGCACCTAGAGCAAAAAAGGCCATTCTAGTGAATCAAATGCCTTTTTAATGTCCACTTTTAGCAGTGCTATTGTGGACTGTTGTGTATTTGCCTTCTGAAAAGCTTCTTGTGCGTAGTAAAACTCCTCCAGAATATTCCTTCCCTCGACAAAAGTTCTCTAAGTATTAATAACTAGTTTTTTTATTTGGGGTTGCAATCTGGCAGCTAGGATTCTGGAAAAATCTTTTGTATTCCATTTGTGAGGATGATCGATCTGTAGTCAGATGGAGTCAGTGGTTGTGTTTTCTTTGGTATTGGGCTATGTGGGAGTCATTTAATGGATGATGTGTGGGTAGAGGCAAAGTCATGAATTCTCTGAATACGGTCAGCATGTCAGGAATAAGAAGGTCAGCAAAACAGTTGTAGAATTCTGATGTGAATCCATCTAGCCTCGGTGTCCTGTTCTTCCCTCTTTGTTTGATTGCCGGGCGTAGCTCCTCCTTTATTAATAATCTCAGTTGATCTTGATGATTATATTACTGCAGGACATGTTGCCTAAACAATGATTCCATGTGAAAGCTTGTTGTATTTGGAAGGTAGTACTCATTTGCTGGCAGAAAAATGATGTAGGATAGCCGCTTTTTTCTCATTTGTTACCGTGTTCCCACCATCTTTTCTGAGAGGAAGCAATCGCATGAAAAAATTTCGTATTCGTGTCTCCCTAGCTTATCAAATTGTGCTTGGCTCGCTGTCTTCAGAGTTGTTCGCCATCTTTAGAGATTTTATGAAGTCTTGCTGCTATAAGGTCTTTTAACAATTTTTCCAAGGTTGACAATCATCTAATCTCCCTTATGGTCAAGCCAAATGAGTGTGTCAGTGCAGATCCTTGCCTGGGAAGTTATGTTACCTACCACTTTCGTGCTCCATGATCTGATCGCCTTCCTTATATATATATATCATTTGGTCATTTTTCAAATTGATTTATATAAAAGGATATAAAAAATGTTTGGCCGAATATTAAAATTAGTATATATTTTTGGCCATTTTCATAAAAAGTTTTTATACAAAAACTTTTGTGGGTTTCCTGACTTGTTTTGCAAACAATATTAAATTTTAAGCACGTATTATGATAGTAAATATGATAATTTGGAAAAAAATTGGAGAGTTTAATATAAAATATTTCAAAGAATATTTGCTATTAATTATTGTATCTTTTCAAGATATGTTTTCACTAGTATAAAAGTCGCTGGAGTAAAGCAATGGAGGAAGAGAAGATGACAGGAATGAAAGTGAAAGCAGATGAAGAGAAGGTCCTGTAAAATATTCGGCGCAGGGAGACGAGCATGAGCCAGTACAAACGAAGATCAGAGGCAGAGAAGACAACATGTGCTAGGTGGGACAATGTACATGTTCTTGGGGAGCTCCAAGAGGCCGAGAGGGCAGGGGAGTCGAGTGTGGTTAATCTCGTAGAAGAAGCGTGGAGTGCTACAACTAAAGACAACGAGGGCACTATGTGGGAGAGCGTCGGTTCAAGCAAGAAGAAGGAAACCTCATGGTGACTGGAAATGGGAAGGCACCGAAGGAAGTCTCGAGCGAAGAAGATTGGGACACACTGACAACTATTGTGATAGCCGACGTGATGGATGTCAAAGAGGTTGTGGAGTCTAAAGAAGAAGAAATCGATTTCGAGCCATGGTTTTTCAAATAACTAGTTGGGAAGGAGATTGGAGTTGTGAGCTACGAGGTGACTTATGAGGAGAAGCCACACGAAAGCGTCAAGATAGAATCCCTCACCAAGGAGGGTGATGATGATTAAGAAGCAAGAAGTGTTGTACCAAGCAATGACTCAGATTTGTCAATTTGCAAAACCAACCTTTGAATTTAAGACCTTTCTGGTGAGATTTTGTTTAGATTATAATTCAAGCAAAAAGAAAAAAGAAGATAGGATCATCAATATCCGAACTCCGTTAAAATTCTTGTGTCTCTTGGATTGCTTTGTTTGCATTTTCTAAACTCTATCTATTTATTTTTATTATTAATTTGATTTAGAAGTTGCTTGTGTTTGAATTGTTAAAATTGATTGCAATTGTTAATTAGACCCGATAATTTTAGAATTGCTTTAAATTAAACTCCCTGGTTCCAACAAGAAGAAGTATTGCAGTAGTGGATAAGACTGCAAGACAAGTGAGATTGCGTGACTATGCCGACAGTCAGGTGATTGAGGAGGAGGGGGGACGTTATGGCAACTGAAAATTCATACGTTCCGAATGGACGTTATGGCAACTGAAAATTCATACGAGAAGATCGATCAACGACATCAAAGAAGACACCAAAACAAAACTACGACAAGAAACATAACGTCCCGAATGAACGTGGAGTACCGAAGAAAAATAAATAAATAATATGTTGGTGTTGAGGAGGAGGGGGGACGTTATGGCAACTGAAAATTCATACGTTCCGAATGGACGTTATGGCAACTGAAAATTCATACGAGAAGATCGATCAACGACATCAAAGAAGACACCAAGACAAAACTATGACAAGAAACATAACGTCCCGAATGAACGTGGAGTACCGAAGAAAAATAAATAAATAATATGTTGGTGTTGAGGAGGAGGGGGGTGTTAAAAATCAACACCGAACATGAGTCATCTAAGCCTACGGGCATGTTATAATAAAAAAAAAATGAGTCATCTATATGCCTAGCCCATATTGCCTTGTCAAGAATAAAAAAAAAAAACCAAATATCACATTGAATCTTGATCCAGTGAAGAATCGAAGAGAGCTTGCTAAAAGGTTCCTGGAGAGATTGCAAGAAATATCCAAGATCGACACAGCTAGATTATTCTAGATACGCGGAGAAAATATTAAGAAACAAGAAATATAGAGTATAAAAATATTTAAATAGTAGTTAGATTGTTCGGATATATTTTAGAAAATTAATAAAATAATTTGTTTAATTTAGTACCTTCGTATTCAACACGCTATTTTTGCAGTAAGATAATCCAAACGAATCAATGATATCAACGAGATCATTGCCTCATTTTTTCATTGCCTCAGAGGCAATGCCTCTGAGCCTCTCGCATCGAATCAATGGGATCAACGAGATCCCGTGCCAAGCCTGAAGCCGGTTCAGTCTGTTTATTACCCACGAATGATTCTTTAATCCACTTTTCTTTTTTACTATGTTTCACATCTTCCTACGTGGTGCGCTGTTTACACGAAAGGAAAAGATCCTCTCCAATAATCACCATCCATGTCACCACCTATCGCATCAATGCTTAAGCTTAACCTTTACAGTTTTCCTGCATAAAATTTTGGTTCGCTCTGTGTGTCGGGATCATAAATTTATCCATAATTTAGCACTAGTTTGTTCACACAATGACCCGCTACACCTATAATCAACTAAAACAGCGTGCAACTATTACAGTTTCCGTAATTTCCCGGTTTCCTCAGTTGACTTTTGTCAATTTCATTTTCCGAAATATTTTCTCTTGATATTTCCATTTGCACCTCCACACACAGTAATTCGCCGCTTTCTCTTCTCCATTCGTTACTGGATGTGATCCCCTTCTCTCTTTTTCTGCCTCACCCTCTGAAGCAACTAGACGGAAACCAAACGAAGCGAATTCCCCAATCGATCAGATCTCCGATCAATCAACCTCGACAATAGCATCAATCCCAATCCAATTCGATTTGATCGAATTCTGTCGTTCAATCCGATGGCCGATTGTAGGAGTCTGATCGAATTCCTTCGCGCCTTCGAGCAACACCGTCGGAACCCCTCCGCCCCTTCGCCGGATCAACACCGACCCTCCTCCAGGTCCCGTCGGATCTCTTCTAAGAGCTTCTGGAATCCTCTGTCGCACCCCTTTTGCGACCACTCTCCGTTTGCTGCGATTGACGCCTTGCTCCTCCTCTTAGTTCTCTCCGCTCTCGCCTTCTTGATCCTTCCCTACCTCAGCCTTATCCTCAACAAATCGTATTACTTCCTCAGATTCGTCTCAAAACCTTACTTGATCGGCTTGACCGTGACTTTTGTGTTAACAGTTCTGTTATGGGGATTTGTAACTCAGCAAGTGAGAAAATGTGGGAACCCGAATTGCAAAGGATTGCGCAAAGCTGTGGAGTTCGACATACAGCTGGAGACAGAGGAGTGCGTTAAGCATTTAAAGCCGTTGCCAAGGGAATTGATTGAGGCCCACACTGTTGAGCTAAGCACTGATCACAAGGAGCTTGAGGCTGAGCTAAGAAAGATGGCACCTATGAATGGCCGCACTGTGTTAATTTTTAGGTCCCCTTGTGGGTGCCCCAAAGGCCGCATGGAGGTGTGGGGCCCACGCAAGGTTCGGCGGGTTAAAAAGTAGATAGCAAGAGTTGGTTGGTACATGTTTATGTTATATTATTACCGGTAATATAGTTTTTGAAAGGTTATATTTAGTCATAAAATAAGAGGGTATCTGTTTTTGTTCTTTATGGAATAATAAGTGTACTCATCAGATATAAATTAACATAATGAGACCTCTTGTTTGTTATAATTTAGCTTTCTTTTGAGCCGATGTGGGAAATAGCAAGGTAGCATAATCTTTTCTTTGATTCATTTTCAGCTTGTTTGAAGTGTTATTGTAGTTCATCAAATGAGTATCCTTAATTTGAGGGTACCATCTGCCTGATTACCCGTAATATGTGGTTTGCATAGTTGGATTTGTTTGTAGTTCTAGCCTGAATTAACACCTGGTAACTCCAAAATTTTGCGACTGGGGATGCTGTTTCTTATGATACTAATTGTTTAATTGCCTATAAATGCATTCATCATTGCACTTTGCTGTTACAATTCTTCAGATGATTTATCGTTATTAACATTCCAGAAAATTGTGTAGTGTTTCCTATGTGTTGTTTTCGATGGCGTGAAATACTAATTGTATAGTTTTTCCTATGTATTGCACTTTGTTTTCTGCAAGGTTTGGTGCTGTTACTTCAGTTTTTTTTTTCCTTTAAATTGTGAAGATTCAATGGAATGCGAGAGCTGAAGAATTTATAAAGGTGAATAAAGCTTTTCTATTGACTTATTGAGCTAGGTATAAGGATCATGTATTAGTAATACCTTCTGTACAATCTGGTTTCCTAGCAAGCAGTATTCACTTGCTGTATGCCACCTGTCTATGGTAATTATTTGCATTTCAGAGAACCCATAAATAAATTAATAGAAGGTGGAGATCAGAAAACTAGTATTGCAGGCACTGCCTTATCTAGGAAAGGCTGTACCTAGAAAAATACAACTATTTAACAATTATTGTTAGCAACAGTTAGATCTTCAAAACAGGAGAATTATACTTGGATTATAATTAGCCAGAACTTTTCTGTTGAGTGTTGCTATGAAAAAGTACACTGCTACACTGGAAGTTGAGATAAAAGATCAATGACAAACTTTTTGCCATCCCCCGGTTGGAATTTCATCTCTTTCTTGGATGTGTGCTGAAATTACTGTCCTTCTTTTTGATGCAAATAATGCCATATCAGCACTGGATTCATCAGGAGATAGATAGGTGACATGGTGACAGCACAAAACTGAAAAAAGTGAAGTTAAGGGTCTGACAGAAAATTGCTTGCCCTCGAACCTGAGACGGAGTTGACTTCACTTTCAAAGTGATTGGGCTGATCAGGAGTGCTGTGACGGACTGGAGAACTAAAGAGTTGCTGCAATTTTAGGGTGAAAAATGTTGCTTATGAAATCAGGTCACAATTGTTAGTGTGTGGCAAGAATTCTATTTGGCCCTTTAAAATGTCTGAGCTGCCATCTTTTTTTGTTTGTTACAGACTACTGATAAGGCTCTTCTTTTTTGTTGCTGACCTACTGAGAAGGGCAGCCAGTGTTTAGTATGTCGGGCAATCTCAACAATTCTAACAAGGTATTTTTTTCTTCTCTCTACCGATATATCACTTCTTTCTTGATTTGTTTATCCTATTTTTCTTTCCTCCGTTATGTTTCGCGAACCCTACCTAGCAATGACGGAGCTTAGTTGGGGCCAAGGAGGACAGTGGTCCTCCCTTAGTTTTGAAAATTCTGTATTTTAGTATTATGTATTTTTAGCCTATGGATGTTTAATCACAGAAAATGGCCCCCCCTTCAAATTTTTGGACCTTCCAGACCAGATTGGAGCAAGCACAGTGTTCAACTTAGGTTTAATCACGGTAAAAAATAGCCCAGCATCCGGCCTAGATGAACTTTTTATTGATATAATCAATTAAAATTATTTTATTAGCTCTGCCGGCGAGGCATATCTTCTGGTGCACTTGTTTTGCACCAGAGGGGTGCATCTTTCAGCTGAACCGTCTAATCTACTTTCAACGCTCTTGATTTAACAATACAAAAATCCCCCTTGCATCATATCATTGACGGTCGAACGTCCGATCTTAATCTGACCAGTTACTCTAGCTGGTCCCCTCTTTGAAGGAGCTCAAGCTCCGTCACTGCTACCTAGGGTTTCAATGGTGCCTTAGAGAAATCAGAAGAATTTGTTGGATATTTGGAACTGTTTGCATAACAAATTTTATTTTTTCTGTAATATATCCTTTCTGATCATGAAAATTCAGTTCTGAACCAATTCTATTCAGTTGAATTTAAAGCGTGAAAGCTCTGGTTCTGATCAGAGAGTGCAAGTGAGATCGGCTCCACCAATTAATAATAAAATGCTAATTTATTGGTTTCTCTTCTTCATGTACAATAAAGCCTCATATGAGCATTCAGCTTACATACTATTACTATAATACATGCTTAAAGAATATTTTTCAATCTTTTCAATTCCAGCTTAAACCATTCAAATCAAAATGCCGACAACTTGAATCAGTATTCTCATTCTCTTCCTGAGAGTTCAAATCCAACTTTGCCCCTATATTCGCAAGACCAAAGTTTCTATTCATATCTCTATCCTTTTCCTTTCGCAAAGGTTTGTAATAGTGTGGTGGCGCACTTGTGTCTTCAAATTTCAAGTCTGAATTTAAATTGTAATTAACTTTCCTAAATTCGTCACCTGTGGTCAGGCTGCTTTCAATGGAACAATCTTGGAGTCTGTTGTTGAAGCATTCAGTCGACACTGGGGACACTAGGTCAGAGATATTCGTTTTTGCACCTTCCTGACATGTAGGGGTGTTCTGTTTCCCTAGTGTCTCTTGTGCTTTCTCCAAGACAGCTTGGAGATATTTTCCTTGGGCTTCTATTCTTAGTTGGAGGTGCCTTTGTACCTAAAATTAGTTGCTAATTTTTTCAGTTCAGATTGAAAAGATGGTACCATAGTTGTGTTTGTCAGGGATCATAGTGTACTTGTTCATCTTGTCAAGATTGTGTCTACCTCAAGTTGCTCATTGAGCTGTCTCTGCACTTCGATTTGCATTTGGAGAGCTTCGCCTATATGTATCGTTCTGCAGGTTTAAGAAAGAGTAATTTAAATAAATTACATTCATGCCTATACCCATGTGGTTAAAATTTTCAAATACATACCTCTCTGTCTTAGGTGGAACATTGCTAGTGTTTATGGTGGGCGCACTCATAAGGGGTGCATTATCAGCTGGCATCACACATGGCGTAGCTGTAAAATAGTTTATATGTATTTGGTCAAATAATGTCTCCGGCTATATTGGAAGTAAATATATTAGTATTGTATATATATATCTTAATTAATGTTATGTACCACTTTTAGTTGCCCCATTACTTGCTTGAGCTTGAAGATTCTTGCTTAACCTGTACTTCTGGAAGCCACAAAGCAATAGGTTTTATTAGTGACAATTTGGATGAGAAAATTAGTTAATAGTTTAATTTCTAATATTAATATAATCCTTAATTATTTTCAGTACCTGAAGATGGCTTTTTAGATGGTACAGGGTCAGTCCTGGAATTCCCATGAGCCTCATGACTGTCTTTGGAGTAGCTTCTGTGAATTGAAGATTTTGATGTACCAGAAGGATCAATATAGTGTAGTTGCAAATTACCCTCAACATTTACTTACGAAGGTATGAGATGAAGAACTGAATTATTTGCTCAATCTTGATGTTGATCTGTTGCGAGGTCATTTTATTGAAGCCAGATTAAAGTGAAATTAACTAACCCTTAGCTTTGGGTTATAACATTACATGGAAACCTCTGGTCCTTTTTTTGGTCAAAACACATTGAAACTAACTGTTATACCCTTTTCTCATTAACACTTTATTATCATTATTATTAGTATTATCATTATTATTGTTACTACTACTATTTTTACTACTATTTTACTATTTATTATATTACTAATATTTATATTGATTTTTGATTATACAGATTGGGTTTCATTTCTAGTCTACCCTAACTTGTTTGGGATTAAAGGCTTTGTTGTTGTTGTTGTTGTTATAGACTTATACTGGTGTCAAAATTTCCATAGGTTATTTATTTTTTTGTTGAATAAAGCTAGAAATTTAAATAATTTTTAGGGTACTTCTGAAAATTCAGTGGGGTCAATTGACCCCACAACAACATACTTTGTTCCGGCACTGTGAAAACATGTTGAGGAGGAAAACATATTTCATAAATATTTTAAAATTTATCTGAACTCACTTTCAGCTCCACCCAACTGGTTGACAGCTTCAATGAACCGTTGGTGCAACTCAGGGGTCCATTTTAGTCTAGGTTTCGCATCCGTGGAAAGAACAAGGCCTGAGTCAGCATGCGCATTGCCACCATGTAAAAATAAATGTCTCTCTTGTGAAAAGGCTCCTCTCGATGAGAAGAAGTCACCACCTCCATGACTTTGTTGATACATTTCCTGCACCAAGACCATCAGGTAAAGCTTTTAGATTGTAGATACCTTGTAAACCTTTAAAAAGCATGAGAGTCACAAACCTGTAATTTGCTACCCTGTTTTCCCGAAGGACAATTTTCATGACCATATTGAATTACATGGTTACTTATAGCTAGGCTGAGGAGGCTATGCATTATATCTCACATTTTACGGGTCATTGTTGCATTGTTTCTTGGATTGTATACATGTGCCTGTGAATTACCGTTAAGTAAAAAGAGTCCGCCAATGGTTCTTCATTCCTACACAGTTCAATATAGGTGGAGGAATACCAGTGTGTATTGACTAGGGGAACAGGTGATAAGAAATGTCACAAAAAGCTACCTTAGGATTTCATTGTTGTACCTTCTACTGATCAGTTACAGGGATTATGAAAAATATTTTTCCTTTCTTTCCATTAAGCAGGGTTCATTTACCTACTCCAGCTTGTTTGAGGACAAACATATAAATTTTTCCAATACAAAAATTATCCTGATACTGAATGATTGGTATGGTAATGAGTTGATACCAAATTACCAAATACTGAAATTGCTAACCCTCTGAACTGCTAAAAGTTGGATTTGGCTCCTCACCTCTTTTGTCGAAGTGTTGCTGCCTTTTAGTGGAAGTAAGGAGAACTTATATTTTCTATAAGACTGAACTCAGCACACGCCTTGTGCTGATGATGATAAGGAGAATGCTCTATGTGCACTCCTTATAAGGGAAAAACAGAATATGTAATCTTTTTTTTAAAAGAAAAAGAAAAAGAAAAAGAAAGGGCGAATGTGGAATCAATGAACAAAGCATCCATGCTACTTTCTTTATGACAACTTATGAAACCATATTAAACTTTCTTAACTACACTGAGTTTCTATGAACATCGGTTTCTACATTTTATTTAATTTTCTGGTATTTACTAAATTTAAAAGTTTATCCTATTTGCTAGAGATATCGCCAGTTATGATATACAGCCTCCTTATTTTTGTGAAGACCATGACAGGCTTATACCAGAAATATATTTATCTGGGTGTGGTAATTGCAAATGTTGACAACAATTTCGTGTTAAAAAAAGGGCAGCCCGGTGCACGAAGAAGGGTTGGACCACTTTGGGGTCATACGCAATCTTTTCCTGCATTTCTACAAGAGGTTGTCTCTGTGACTCGAATCCGTGACCTTCTGATCACAAGGCGACACTGCGCCGAGGTTCCCCATCAACAATTTCCTGTAATTATTTAAATATACCCAACTGTGATTTACAAATGCATGGTGTACGGTGCATAATATTTGAATTAAGAAAAATGAAGAAACCCCACTGTGGACTGACTATTCGTTCGTGTCAGGAGGCAGCCTTTCTTATATTGTAAACATGATCTATGCTACATATTAATAAATCCGTGCTTAACTTGATACCATCTTAAAGCAAAAGGCACAGAATCTTGTCGAGTTATAGGATAAATTCCTGTTAATCTCCTTTGCTAAGATTGGTACTTATTCATCTCGCGCCATTTGAAATAGCGGGGGGACCCATAGGACCACTCCCTCTGACCATTTTTTATGTGCTTATGATTGAGGAACCTTTTATGTGAGTACTTTGTTTCGTATAGTGAACAGTTCCATCAAATTTCATTTCATTTCGTTGTCCTTTTGTTTCTTATTATGTTTTGTTGTATAACATTTTGTGGTACCAGTACCATGTCTGTCTAGTATGGTACCGGTTTGTGCTACTAATTTGGCATGCCATTGTGGTTGCTCCACTAAGCTATGTATGGTAAACATCTTATCCATAGTGAGCTATATCTAGTATAGAAATAGCTCCAAAGAGATTTTTATATTATAGCATAAATAACTTCATGATTTGAGTTTCAAAATAATGCTCCAACAAACTTTGAACTTTTGGTATTTTCCTATGGGAGCTGATACATAGATATCATATTTGATATCAACTATTGATATCGATTTTATTATGCACATTTAATTGAGTTATCATGCACATTTAGTTGAATTATCATGCACATTTAGTTGAGTTATCATGCACATTTAGTTGAGTTATCATACACATTATTTGAGTTATTATGCATGTTATTTTTTGTAATGAAATAATTATACATGTTATTTTTTGTACTGAAATAATTATGATATAACATGTATAATAACTCAAATAAATGTGCATAATAAAATCGATATCAATAGTTGATATCAAATATGATATCTACTAAAACATTATTCTTTTCCTATTGACTCCCACGTTTCACAGCATTTGGGAAACGGGAAGCTAACTTCTAATTTATTTGCTCAATTTTGTTCATATTCAAAGTGCCGACACAAGCGGGACCCCCATTTGAGAGAATAATCAAATGCACTCTGTACAGTGTACAACTTCATCGAATATTTTCCCTTTCATTAAAAGTTTAGTCCGGGGAATATATCTTGAACTTTCTTCAATCCATTCATGTACTGCTCTTGATTAAGACTGCACCTAGCAACTGGTAAATCCGGCTTCATGTGTGATTTTTTTTTTTAGAGAAATTGACACGTTAGTTGCTAATTTTTCTTCTTAAAAACGATTATCAGTGTGTCTCTTTCATTTTGCAATTTGAGACCTCAAATTGCAACTTGAAAGGTGATTCCTTCATCCCTTCACCTTATCTACAGTAGCACCATTGGAGGGAGAATCTGTACTCGAAAGGATCGGTTTGCCTTCCATGCCAAATGTGTACAGTTCTTTTTTTGGTTTCTCTTTAGCTAAAATGATGTACTTAATCTGCACATCTTATTGAAAATAATACAGCTTTGTACCATAGGAGAGGTCCATTGTAAAAATGTGCGTACTTACAAAATTATTCAGTGCAGTATTTAGATCCAACTTTTGAGTTTTCTTTTCTTTTTCAGACCAATTCATATCAACGCAGTTATTCAATTTAAAAAATGCATGGTTATGAAATTAATAGAGAGTTTCAAATTCTCTTTGTACCAACCGCGAGCTCATTGAGAGAATTCCACATACAAATAAAGCTCTCAAGAAGCCGACTAACTAAATATAGTAGAGAAGGAAGTATAGCTCCATAAAACATATGGCACGCACAAGAATAAAAAAAAACAATCACTCGAATAAGGAGATTAATTATTAAAAAAAAAGAATCGTAGTTATGATATTATCATACTAACAATACTATAGTGTCCTTTGTATATCACAATAGTATTTCTTGCAACAGCTAAATATATTCTTATGTTCATTCATTTTTTTTCACATATATTCTCTCACACGCTTCACAAAAAGATACCAATTTAAGCCACAATTTTAACCATCTAAGATATGTTCTATGCTTAGTATGGAATCAATTTCACGAGACTAAAATAAACCAAATTAAAAACGCCCCCAAGAACTTTATTGACCAAAAACAAATCACCACCATCTAATTTGATTACATATTCTCCAATTCAAACTCTCTGAGGCATATATTCCTCCCTGATGTGTCCACAGCATCTCAAAAGAATTGTATTTTTTTCAAGCAACTTGTGACAACTTATTGATTCTTGTTTCTCTTTGTTTTCAGATATTCCTAGCTTGAGGGGAAGAATAATTGCACTCAACCTTTAGTAGCTATCGGCGAACATATTCGTGGATGTAATAAACAATTGCGCGGCGATCATTGATAGTTGACAACTACTGTTTACTATGCCATAAAAGAAAAGAAAATGATCATCATCTCCCAAACCTTCTCATTTACGACCTATCAAGTTATATTACATCATCAAGACGTCAATTAAAAATTTACCCTCTGTTTTGAGTGCATGCCTCTGTTACTATGAAACTAACCTTTTACAGAGATTGATGCTTTCGTCCTTAGTTATGGAATATTTAGGGGCATACATTGGCATTTCAGAAGTTCTAGAAACATTTTAAGGTAAAGGTAATCTTACTGGTCCTTGGCATGTTTTTGCTGAAATAGCATCAGTATTATTTCTGTTCATTTCATAAATAACAGTGAACAGTCCCTCCTGCAGTAGGAAAATAAATAAAGAATTAAAGTAGGTAGACGTACTTTACTTACAGTGAAAATATTTTCACGTTAATGGGAAGAGTTGAAAAGATGTGATAACCGGAGATGATTATCAGCTAGAGGAATTGAAAGAGAGAATAAATCCCTAGCATGTAGTTATAACCAATGGTGAAAGCACCTGAACGAAGCTATTCCAGATTTGGATCTAATACCCAGAATTGAAATCTTAATTTGTACAGTTACGAAGGTTAGTTTATAGCAATATACTTCTTCTATGTTCCCTCTCATATGATAACTTTTTATATGTTTTTATTCCAGTCGAATAGGAACATAAAACAGTGGTTTCAGCTGGTACTGTTAAGCTTTTAGTGATTCCTGGAGCAACTAACATTACTTTTTGAGAGGTTGCATGTTTTGTTTCTTAATTTTTTTTTCCTTTTATGTCCTATTCTACTGGTTTTATTCTCCTATTCAGAGGATTTTTTTTTTTTTTACTTTCCCTTAGATTTTGACTTATCAAGACATTTTTGTTTGGACAGTTGAACTGCAAAACTTACAAATATTTACTTTCTTTCAATACTCACTAGTATGTAACCGTGTACTACTAAAAAAAAGGGGGGGGGGGGGGGGGGGGGGGGGGGGCATTTTTTATTTGGAAGTTTTGTTCGGCCCAGTTCCTCAGTCGAGCACTATAATTGATTGAACCATAGAACAAACATAACCACATATTACGAAGAATGTATTGGAAATAGTAATCTCGAAATTTCGAACTCGAAGAATTCAAATCCGAAGTCGAGGATTGAGAATCCTAAGGCTGAAGATTCAAAGGGGCCAATAACCCGAGGAGCTCGGGAATGGAACAAGCAATCGAGGATGATGACCTCGGTGTGAAGATGCCAAAGAAGAAGATTGTCGCGAGAAGGAACTCAATCAGAATAACCGAAGATGAAGAGCTCGGGATACCGAAGACAATGACAAGCCGAGATGATAATCTCGACTAATGCACAAATGCCGAAGAGGCAGAACAGAATCCCGATAATTAAGGAGATTTGAATTTTGACATTTAATAGTTAGTTAGAAGCTGCAATTAAGAGTTAGATTAGTAACTAATCAAATGAGTTAGGTAATTGTTGCATTTAATGCACAACTTAGTATTAATCACAACATTGCTACGTTGGATTTTGATGAGATAAGATTGAATCAAACTACTTGTATCTTGTAAGAAACTATTCCTCTGCTTAATAGAAATCTTGCTTAGCTGATATCTATCTATCTCGGATTCAAATCCGTTTTGTTATTTAGGTTTTAGCACCATTAACAAGTGAGCTGTGAGAGGAGTGAACTCCAACCTGTGACACACAGAGAACGAGTGCAAAACACCGAGTTTTAAGTCAACAAATTGGTATCAGAGCGTATGGCTAGTTTTGGGAATAGCTCACTAGGATCCATGGCGCTGCCAAAGCTGACGAAGAACAACTACGACAATTGGAGCATCCAGATAAGAGCACTGCTCGGAGCCATGATGTATGGGAGATTGTGAAGAGCAGTTATGAAGAACCGGCAAACACAGAGAATCTCACTGTTAATCAGATGAAGCCCTTGAAGGAGAAGCGCAAGAGACAAAACAACACTCTACATCCTCTATAAATGAGTAGATGAAGCTGGTTTTGAGAAGATAGCATGCGCCAGCACGTCAAAGGAGACATGGGAGACATTGCATGCAACATAAAAAGATGCTGACCGAGTAAAGCAGGTGAGACTCCAGAACTTGAGAGGTGAATTAGAATTGATGAGGATGAAGGAGACAGAGAGCATCTCGAATTACATCACGAGGGTGTAGGTGGTGGCTAATCAGTTGAAGAGAAATGACGAGACACTAACAGAAGCTCGGATCGTGGAGAAGATCATGAGGTCGGTGATTGAAGAATTTGAAAACATATTTTGCACGATCGAGGAGTCGAAGAATCTAAGCGAGCTAATAGTAGATGAACTCGACGGCTCGCTCATGGCACACGAGCAGACGAGAAATATGAAGAAGGAAAAATAAGTAGCCCACGAGGCCTTACATGTGAAAATTGCTGGCGAAAAGGCAATGAATGCCCAACTGAAAAGTCAAAGAAGATGTGACCAAGGAGGTGGTCGTGGCCGAGGACAAGATAGAGGAGAGAAGGGCCAACTGAATTAGAACACTCGAGGACGAGATGATGAGAGGAATTCATATATACTTTTTCAGGGGATATTTGTATTCATTCTGATCCAAGTTTAGCGTTAATAGTATTAGTTTAGCTTAAATTATACAATAGTTCAAGTTATTTTCCAAGATTTGTCGTGTTTCAGGATTTACGCGAAAATGAACACTTTTGAGCACAAATTGGACGATTTAGAGCCATTCTGGAGATTGCACGAGTAAAGGAACTTCGGGACGATATCTAAATAAGCTCTCGAATCAAGAATTCAAGTTACAAGTCCCAGCAGACAATCATTGGCCAAGCATAAGCACTGGTCCAATCGAACCCTTGATAAAAAATGCCAAAACCCAAAATCTGGAGAAATTGACTAAGTACAAAACTCCCAGTACTCAAATATTGGCCAATAAATCCTTCTTGTTCAGCCGAACCAATACAAATTCTCCCCAGGAATTGATTTGTCAATTTGGTTAAGTACAAGGCTTCCAATACACTGATATTGGTCAATATAGAGGTTATTTTTGGTCGAACCAATGCAAATTCTTTCCAAGATTTTGATTTAGAAATTTGGTTAAGTACAAAACCCTTAGGACTGGGATATTGACCAATATATGGTTCTAGTTCGGCCGAACCTATATTAATATTTTTTCCAAAATTAGAACTGGAGAATTGGCTAAGTATAGAAGACTCAGATGATGGATATTGGTCAATATACAGTTCTGGTTCGGCCGAACCTGTATACTATTTTTAGGAGTTGGTTATTTTTTGTTATTCCAGCAGTTTTATTCGAAGGGATGCTATTGCCTATATGTATCTAGAGTCCTGAAAACATTGAAGGCACGTTTGGAAAGTCCAGGTCTAACATCTGAGAATTAGTTATTAGTCTCAAAGCACTATTCAGAGTCTGGAGAAGGAGAAGGAGAAGAAGGCAAGATTCAATCAAGTCATAGGGTTGTATCTCTTCTACTTATATTTTCTTATAATGTTCTTTTTGGTCTTGAATCTTAGTCATGTCTAACTAAGTTTGTTTTAATTTTCCAAGGATTGTAAACTTGAAAGTCTAGTAATGTTTGTTTAAGTATCAATCTATTTGTTTTGTGTTTGAATTATGAATTGCTCTTTGATTCTAATTATTGTTTTCTAATAACTACATAATCTGAGATTTGACTATAACAATTAGATCTGACGCCAAAAAGGTGATCTAATCAATTGCTATGTACTTAATCATGACGTTGTTGATTAAAGGCCTTTGTCTATTGATTTAGAGTAGTTGCACTTAATGAGTCTGATTTAGTATAATTGTATTTTCTAACTAGTGGCAATTATACTACTCTGGATATGTGTATGTCATAGAGATATGTATACTAGTTTTTGGAAGAACTGTGCCTTCTTTATTCCAAACACAAACAATCTTTTACTTAACAAACATAACAAGTAGTTGATAGTAACCCTAGGAAAACTAAGTTTTTTTATTTTCTGTGATCTGTTTTGCAATCTCTTAATGTTGCGTAAATTTATTATAATTACAAAAATCACCAACCCAAATCAAACAACTTCTCTGAATTTTTTGTAGTTTAAATCAAGTAGTTTACATATGAGAATTGAATCAGTTTGTCCGTGTGTTCGACCCCAAAAACTACTCAACGGTAGTTGTATTCTTGCAACTATAAAAACAGTGGGAATTTGAGTACTATATTTATTTCTTGGGACAATGGTTATTATATTCTTAGTTTTCAATTATTTGGTTTAAGTTATTATTTCCTGATCTATTTTTAGTACTTATTCTCTATTTTTCTATAGATCTAAATTCTGGCAGGAGGAACACCGCAAACAACATGTTTACTAGAAGTCTTTGTGCCAAGATCTTCAGACTTGATATACAAGAGGCAGAGATATATGGGTTCAAAGATACTGACTCAGCCAACCGTACCCTAAGGATCAGTGATGAGTTCGACACAGGCAATAAGCAACAATTTGAGGCGATTTGTGCTGAGCCGATGCCATGGCCAGAGACATTGCATGAGCAAGGGCTGCAACACCACGTGACAACTTGGGTGCTGATCTCTGTTGGCTCAAACAATGTCTTGTATTTGTTGATTTGCAAAATGATCTTGAATTTTACAAAGCTGTCTTTTGAGAAATTTTGTAGGAAATCTTCAAGAGAAGTTTTGAGGCTTCAAACGATCTCTGATGGGCCTAAAATGATCCAGTATTGGCAAGCCCGATACCGGCCATAGATTTTGTCGTGAGCTTTCCAACGCAATGAAGAACGCTGAAATCAGAGTTACGAGTCAAAAATTATGATCGTTTGAAGATCAAGACAATCAAGACTAAAAGATCGAGATCAAAATGAAGACATGCTTAGGTTATTTAGATTTTAGTTTATTTAAATTTTGGAGTAAGAAGAGCAAGGAAATCCAAACCATACAGTGCATAGCATTATAACGCTACCTGACCAAAAACATTGAAACCAGGCCAAACCAGACATCGATACAAAATAGCGTTATAACGAGATAACATTATAACGCCAGAAATTTGAAATGTTCAAAATGAATTTTAAAATAAAAAAATGAATCAATAAAATTTCAAAACATCAAGAATATGTCTTAAATATAACTTAAGTTTAGGAATATAAACTTTATTTGATCAAAAACATCATTTGGATTAGTAGCAAAATAATTTACACCAGTTTCTAGATAACTTGGCGTTATAAGGCCAAGTCTGGCGTTATAATGCCAGAGTGACCAAAAGTCAAAATTTGACTAAGTCCTGGAATTTTTCTGTGTAGATTTAGGATAGCGTTATAACGTTATTTTTAGCATTATAACGTTAACAAAATCCCAACAGTCAAATTTGTGGTCCAGACACAAGATAGCATTATAACGATATGAAGTCTTGAGCTCCACCGGAGTGTGTAAGTGAGTTCAAGATAGTCGGCTCGATTCTCCACCAGTGTGTGGAAGCGAGATAGAGTCTGGCGTCGGGTTAGGATTGGCGACTCCACCGGTGTGTATAAGAGAGCCCCAATTCCGAAGTTGTACACTAAGCAAGCATATTTTTGTATAGTGGAGCGGACCGGGTTTGTTACCGCAAGAAGCGGGGGCGCCGGGGACCCGGAGACAGAGGCAAGGCCTTTAGTGCAAGCTGAACTCCGTCAACACGCTATTGAGCCATTTTCTCTTCTATCATCTCTATTTATATTTACTCAATTCAATTAATTTAATTGCTTGATTTGTTTGTGATTGAATGGCTTGATTAGGAATTAATCAAATTGCTTGTTGAATTGCTCAATTCAATTGTTTGCCATAATTTGTGACATTTGCAATTAGGTCCCTAGTTGGTTGAACCGAGCAAAAATTAGTTAAGCGCCTAGGCCCCTTATGTTCTACAATCTCAACCGTCCTCTAAGGGACTTTACTGCACCAACAATTATTGTTGAAGAATATCAAATTTCTCCCGCATGGTTTAACATGGTGCAGTGACATCTATTCCATGGTTTGCCACATGAAATTGCAATTCAACACTTGGCAAACTTTGAGGAAATCTGCAGGACAATTAAGGTACACACTATCGATTTCGATCAATTAAAAGTTATGACTTTTACCTTTTTGCTTGTAGATAAGGAAAAGAGTTGGATAAGAGGACATCGACCATAGAACATGAACACTTGGCCTAAAGTGGCTAACGCCTTCTTAAACAGGTTCTTTCAACCATCCAAAACAAACTCTCTTCGCCATCAGATCCATAAGTTTCAACAAAAACATGCTGAGACGATGTGCAAAGCGTGGGAATGATTTCAGGAGTTGCAAAGAAGTTTCCCACATCACAATATAGAAGGCTGGAATCTACTTCAAATCTTTTACAACAGCCTATATCTGAGAGACATGGGTATGCTCGATGCGGCGGTTGGAGGAAGTCTGATGAACAAAGGTGCAATTGATGGCTATAAACTAGTAGACAACATGACACAAAATCATAGCCAATGGAATAGCCAAACAGATGCACCAACCTTGCTGAAAAGAGGACTAAATGAGGTTAGTTCTTATCTAGATCTCATTGCAGAAATTGCTGCATTGCATAAGAAAATTGATCAATTAAAGATCAATCCGGTAACTACTCATTATATCTCTTGCTCTATTTGTGGTGGGTTTGATCATCTTGCAATTAACTGTGGTATGGGTATCGATAATGAGGGTACAACTGAACAAATCAACGCTATTAATCAGGTTAATTTCATATCCAATAACAAATCCTATTCAAACACCTATAATCTAGATTAGAGAAACCATCCAAATTTTCGTTGGAGACAGAATTATGAGCCTAACCAAGGTACCCAAAACAACCAAAATTATAATTCAGGTTATGGTAACCAAGGTAATGCCCTATACTTCCAAAATTTTCAAAATAACAATGCTCAGCCAAAGAGCAAGTTAGAACATATGTTGGAGGTATTTATTGTTGGATTAGACTCATCTCTTTTTTGACAATCTGCAATACATTTACTAACCTTACATAATTGAGTTTTGTTGAAATGCAGGTTAACACAGGTACACGATAGAGATGCAAAGGCTCAAATATGCATATACAAGTCAAGACATACTCAAAGGCATCAAGAGCAAGCAAATTGGACATTTCCAAAGCCATGCGCTACCATATCGCATGCTCAACCCGTCACAACGGATGCCCAACCCGTCATAACGAGTGTCCAAATCATCACAACGGGTTCAAGAGGATAAGAGCTTGAGCGGAGAGGATTTTCTAGAGTCATGTGTTGCTGTAATGCATCAGAGAAAGACATCGTGACCTAATAGTGCAGAACAACTCGAATCCAGGAAGTTACACAGTATGGTATATCGACACAAGAGCGAGTAACCACATGGCTAGTCACAAGCATCTATTCGAGGAGATGATCGAGATGCGTCAAATGTGAAGGTTAAAGGCCGAGAAAAGGTAAAATGAAGAGTAACATACTGAGTGTATACCAACTTATGGAGATAGGGTACTTGGTATTCATGAAAAACAGAACTTTGCACCTGAGAGATAAGTCTGTTAAAGACATATCTCGTGTAGAAATGGGCCAAAATAGAATGTTTAAGTTGAATCTAAGAAAAATCGAGATGAAGCATGGCTGTGGCAACTAAGGTTCGATCATTTGGGACATACTAGACTTGGCAAAATGGTAAAAAAGAACTCGATTCAGGGATGTCGAGTATACAGTTCGAGAAAAAAATTTGTGAGGGATGTGTGATTGGAAAGCAAGCGAGGAACTCATTTGGTAAGGCACAATACCGAGCAAAGAGAATACTCTAATTACTGTACACCGACATTTTTTGTCTTATAACCCCAATAACATTCAGTGATAAGAAATACTTCATCACTTTCATTATTGATTTTTCAAGAAAGTGTTGGATATATTTTCTTAAAGAGAAGTCTGAAGCCTTTGAGAGTTTCAGAAGATTCAAGGCTGAGATCAAGAAGCCCACAGAAAAAAAAATCTGATCACTACGATAAGACAGGGGAAGAGAGTACTTATCAAACAAGTTTAAGGGTTACTGTGAGGAGTAGGGAACTCAAAGATTCTTGATGGCACCTTACACTCCTCAGTAAAATGGAGTTGCCGAATGAAGAACAAGACTATCATGGACATGATTCGGTCTATGCTGAAAACAAAGAACATGCCGAAGGAGTTATGGGCAGTAGCAGTTCAATGTGTTGTCTACATTCAGAACAGGTGTCCGCACAGTGCACTCGAGAACAAGACTCTGCAAGAGCAGTGGAGCAGCTACAAACCGAATGTTAGTCATTTGAGAGTGTTCGGGAACGTGACAAATGCTCACGTGCAAGACCCGAAAAGAACTAAACTCGAAGAAAAGAGCATGAAGCTCATTTTCATCAGATAAAACGAGAAGTCAAAACTTTATAAGTTGTATGACTCGACCAAGAAGAAACTAATGGTAAGTCGGGATGTGGAGGTCAATGAAGAAGTCAGTTGGAATAAGAAAAATCAGCGAGAAGAGGAAGTAACCGATAGAGGAATTGAAATCCCACCTCGAGTTGAAGAAGCGACAAGTTTGGAAAGATTAGGTGATGAAATCGATTCCGAGACCTCGAATGAAGAGGGACCAAGAAACTGAAGATATATGAGTATTCAAGATCTGTATGAATCAACATGCAAAGTTCACCTAGTGTGTTTACTTGTCAATGCTGAGGCAATCTCCTTCGAAGAAGCTACTCGGAATGAAAAGTGGAAAGTAACGATGAACGAAGAAATCATGGCAATCGAGAAGAATGAAACTTGAGAAGAAGAAGATGAACCCAAAGGGAGAAATCGAAAGGTACAAGACTAGGCTGGTAACCAAATTCGTAGATGTATTTATAGCAGTAAATACTATGATTTGGAAAAAAAATTGGAGATAATATAATTACAAATATTTGATGAATATTTGATAATTAATTCGGCATCTTTCCAATATACACTATGACCCCTATAAAAGGTCCCGGGTCTCCAAACGTTAAGGGCAAACGAAAGATCAGTATATTGCTGTGATTAGGGCACATGTGTTGTGCATAGCTACCACATTCTTCTCCATTAAGAGTGTCTACTTTGTAGGGAATTTCGTGACCATCAAAGAAAAGATAGAACCCTCGAGACGTTTGGAAGAATCCGTTAGGAAACACACGTGACAAGACGCTTCCTCAAGTCTCAAGACATCTCCGACATTGCTTAGATTAGAGACCGGAGACAACGAAAAGAAGATGGAAAGTAAGTAAATCCGCTTTCGCCTTTTTTCCTCATTTATGTCGCAACGATTACATTAATTGAATTGAATTGCAACTGTGTTAGATTAGGGAATGGTTTATGTGATTTATACCCTAATTGATTGCACCAACTCAATTGGAATAATCCCAACATTGAAAGCAGTGAAAAGAATCCTGAGATATATCAAGGGGACAGAAGATCTCGGGTTGCACTACTCGAAAATTAACGATTTTAAACTTGCAGTTTTTTTAGACATTGGCTTGTGTGGTGACATCGATAACAGAAAGAGCACCACAGGATTTGCGTTCTACATGAGAGGAACAACCTTCACATGACTCTCAAAGCTGAGTACGTGGCAACATTACTCTGTGTTTGCCACACAATATGACTAAGAAACTTGTTGCACGACATGCAGCTCCCGCAACACGAGGCAATCAAAATCCGAATAGACAACAAGTCGACAATCAAGTTTGTCAAGAATCCAGTGCTTCACGAGAGCAGCAAACATTTTGATGTCAGGTTCCATTCTATAAAGGAATACATCAAGGAGCAAGATGTATGAATTGTTCATGTGCAAAACAATGATCAAGCGGTAGACATATTTACGAAGGCATTACCAAAGCCACTATTCGAGAATTGTAAGCAGATGCTCGGGATGAAAGATATTCGAGATTTGGATTAAGGGAGGATGTTGAAAATAGTAATTCCGAAGTCTCAAATTCGAAGAACTCGAACCCTAAGAAGAGGGTTGAGAACCCGAAGGCCGAAGACCCAAAGGGCAAGAACACAAGAAGCTCGAGAATGGAACAAGCAACCGAGGATGATGACTTCGGTGTGAAGAAGTCAGAGAAGAAACTCGGACAGAATAATCAAGCAAAGAGCTCGGGATACGAAAGACAAGGACAAGCCGAGATGGTAATGTTGGCTAATGCACAAAAGTCGAAGAGACAGGAACAGAATCTTGGAAATTAAGGAGATTTGAATTCTGGCATTTAATAGTTAGTTGGAAGCTGCAATTAAAAGTTATGTTAGCAGTTAATTAAATGTGTTAGGTGACTGTTGCATTCAATGTACAATTTAGTATAAATGCCAGATGGTAATGTTGGCTAATGCACAAAAGTCGAAGAGACAGGAACAAAATCTTGGAAATTAAAGAGATTTGAATTCTGGCATTTAATAGTTAGTTGGAAGCTGCAATTAAAAGTTATGTTAGCAGTTAATTAAATGTGTTAGGTGACTGTTGCATTCAATGTACAATTTAGTATAAATGACAGATTGTTGATGCGTTAGATTTTGATGAGATAAGATTGAATCAAACTACTTGTATCTTGTAAGAAACTATTTGGCTTAATAGAAATTATGCTTAGCTGATATCTGTCTCCCGTTGTTGTTTTGGTTTTAGCCAACATTAACAAGTGATATGTGAGAGTAGTGAACTCCAACATATGATCAAGGGCAGATTCATATGTTATTTAAGCTCGAGCACAACTAAGTCTGGGCACTAAAGTTGAGATCAAGCTTGGACACAAATCCACTAAAACTCACTAAATATCATTAAAAGCTCATTTTTAATAAAAAATAACTAAAAATACACTAAATTTTGCATTTTTTAAATCAAGTCCGAACACTTGACCGAACTTACTCAGAAATAGATCTGCCCCTGCCTGTGTGTAACGAGTGCAAAGCACCGAGTTTTAAGTCAACATAATGACACATAGTTTGTATTACATGGTGTAACCTAATAGGCTAATACGCTCCGTACAGATCAAATTTTTTATCTTTATTTCGTTTGTAAAACAGGCAAGAGGCTTGAAGCTATCTGAATTTGTTTTCTTCCAGCACTATTCTTTAATTTGGCAAACACACTCTAGGGGTGTAAATAGATCGGATTGTAGCTGATTTTATCTGAATCTATATTCAAAAATAACAAAAAAATATTTGATTCATTATCCGTATTCGAAATTTTTTAACAGATAAGGACATGATTTGGTTATCATCTATTTGTATCTGATCGTCTAGCTATTATCTAATAGTATTCGAATTTATCCAAGGTATTCGTATCCGATATTCTCTAATTTTATCCAAATTCATAACAAAAAATGCCTACTATATATATGTTCTATTGAATTTTGTGTGTAGATTACAAATTTAATTAATTTTAGATCTAATTTGTGTTTATGCATCATATTTTTTTTATAATTCATTAATGCATTTGGATAAAAAATAAAACAAATGAATTTTTTTTATTATTCGAATTATATTACTTTCGTATCTGTATTCAGAAGCGGATTCAGGGTTCCGTCAGGAAAGGCAACATCTGTATTTTTTTTCTAGAAAGGCATAATGATGCACATTTTTAAATATACATGATTATTTTACAAAAAAATTGACAAATCGTATAAATATACAAAATTATTTTGAAAAAAGCTCCAAAAGAACACTTGCCCCTTCTGGTCCACTGAATCCGCCTCTTTTTGTATCCATCCGATATTTGATTCGCATCAGATATATTATTAATATCTGAAACTATCCGTAGAAATTTTTTAACGAATAAAAATTGGATAAAACGATCATGCGTTTACGTCCCTAACCCACTCTAAAAAACTAGAATAAACTTAGATGTACATTCTTCTAGAACTATTTTGTGATTAGCCAATAGCACTCTAAGAGACCGTGAGAGTCAATTCAAATTTGCCACTCATTATCTTCATCCATGACCAATCGAATCGAGATCTTCTACCGCGCAGCACCGACACTGTGCGTGCTGCGCAGTAAATTTCAGTCTTTGATTTGCATCGAGATTCGTGCAAGCTAAATTTTATAATATCAGATCCTCTCTGAATCAAATTTGGGCCGTCCGTAGCTTACAGCGCAGGAAATCTGAGCCGTCCGTCGGTGCTGCGCGGTAAAAGATTAGCTTCCATGACCAACCTACCTAGATCTGGTGCTTTCTGTTCCGGCACAATTTTTCTTTCAGGAAGGCAAAGGATACAATCATTTTAAAAATATGATTTTAACCCTTGACGATGTCATAAAAGTAATTAAATAAACATATCAAACTCTACCGAATATGAGGTTTCTTTTAGTTGAAAAGTAAGCAGCAGGAAAGGTATGGTGTCAATTTTGGCATCAAGCTCGGTCCTACCATGATAATTTGGCATGCACTCATGTTCAAGTGTCCCAGCTATTGGGTTCAATTCAACTGAGAGAATCAACAGGCTTAAACTTACACATTAATCACTGAACTAAATAAACCAATTTATGTTCTCTATGTTTGAAGTAATAAAATCCATTGATTTGAAAGTTAATATAAATAAAAGGTAGTCACACTACTAGATTTTTAATACTCCCCATTTAATAGTGGATCGTCCAAAAGACCGCTATTAAAAGGAAGCAGTGGCAAATTGAATAATGATATTGTACATTTAATAGCGGATCTATAAAAAAAATTGACTATAAGAAGTACTGGCAAGACAATTTATAGCAGAGAAAGGCACATCCGCTATTAAAAAAAGACATTTGACCGTATAGTTCAAATGTTGTCTTTTATAGCGGACGGTTTCTTGACCCGCTATAAAATGTTGTCTTTTATAGCGGACGGTTCCTTGAGTCCGTTATTAAAGGTCTTTTATAGTGGATGGTCTCTGGAGTCCGCTATAAAAGGTTTTAATAGTGAAATTTCATAACAATCCGCTATAAAAAAATCTGATTAATTTGCTCTCACGGATCACCGTATAGTTCAAATCCAACCGTTCATTCTTATCAATCCAATGCTACAAACAAACACAAAGTCACACGGATTAAGCCACATTTTCTCATCCAACAATTTTCGTTCTCTATAAAAGACATCAACTCTCCCTCATTTCTTCCTTCTTCCCACAGAAATCTTCTCTCATTTTTTTTCCTTCCTTCAAGCTTACCTTCGAGTACTCTTTATTCAATTATTTCTACTTATTTTCACTGTGAATGATAAACATATATATGAGCTTTAAGTTTTTTGCCTTCATTCGTCTCCTTATTTTTTTCACAACTCGTTTAATTATTGCTATAAAAATAAAATTAGACTGTTGGTAAGGTCATTTATTTACAGAAAAGCACATTTACAAAAAAAAGTGCTTTCAAAAGATATTTTACAGCTAATATACAAAGAAAAAATAAATTACATCAATAAATGACACATTTGCAAATAGTAAAATTTTCTTTTAATTATATATTATGAACGTATATCTCTACAAAAATGCATATCAAATTAGTCTATTTTACAATAAATGCTTATCAAGTCAATGACGTAGCAACCGATTTGTTTCAAAATCTTTTATAACGGACTTTAGTAAAAGTTCGCTATTAAAAGTAATATTTTATACAAGACTTTTACTCAAATCTGCTATTAAAATTGACCTTGTATAGCGGATTTTTACTAAAGTTCGCTATTAAAAGTCACATTTTATAACGAGCATTTACTAAAGTCCGCTATAAAAAATCACATTTAATAACGAACCCTTCAACCTTTAACAGCTCCCCGTTTAATATCCCTTGATAGTCCGCTATTAAATCTCTTTTCCATCGCTATTAAAACTCTTATTTGTAGTAGTGCCAATAATGTTATTACCAAATAACAGGCCCTTTTAATGCGTGGGACTTATATCAACTAATGAAAACAAAATATCTGGCAGTGGTTTGAATATGTATCATTATATTGTAGTATTGCGTTTCTATTCTAATAAATATTCAACACCTTCCGTGTCAAAGTTGAAAGGCACTCATGCACGTTTAGCTGAGGCCAAATCTGCAATCATAATATTAAAATATGCTTTCATCTATCAATTTATTGTTGATGCCACAACAAACTCCATATATTGGTAGACTATGGGCGCAGTAATTTTCTGTAAACAATTTTGAATTACATTATTACGAAACTGTTAACATAAACACTTTTTGGTATAATAATTTGCAAAATAAATTAGTACCAATCTTGCGTAACTGAGTTTTGTTAAGTTGTACGTTGAAATAGGTATAGTTGACCATGACAAAGACCTTCAACATCATGTACAAGTCAAGTGTAGCACAATGTCACAAGAACTAAGCAAAACAGAGGCTCACAAAGTATTTCATTACAATAACGCATGCCAAACCTGTTGTGATGGGTTACACTGATTCCTAGCAAGAGGACCCACAAGTCAGGTGTGCTGGAGAAGAAAAGTTCGAGTCTTGCATTACTATAACACGTGCTCAACCCGTCACAACGGATTTCAGACCCATCATACCAGGTTCCTATTAACTTAAACTCATCTTTTGCTTGACAATTTGCAAAACAAATCAGTACTAACCTTGCACAATTGAATTTTGATAAGTTGCAGGTTACAACATATACAATTGATTATGATAAAGGCCTCCAATAGCATGTAGAAGTCAAGAGGAGCATAATGACGCAAGAGGCAAGCAAAACAGAGCCTCACAGATGCTTCCGTTATAATAACGCAAGCCAAACATATCATAACGGGTTGCAAGCCAAACCCGTCATAACATGTTGCAACCTGTTACAACAG
>CAXKVX010004186.1:0-14967 GCA_964058865.1 Eleocharis quinqueflora
AGTATTTCTACTCTGAGTACTTCATTTATGGGTGGCAACCACTCAAGAAAACATCACAAAGCATATTATCCTACTACGAGAAGTGTTTCTGATTAGAGTACTTCAATTATGAGTGGTAACCTTTAAAGAAAACACCACAAAGGAACATATCTAACTAAGAGAAGTATTTCTTATCCGAGACATCATATATGGGTAAACATTCATGAAAACTCCACAAAACATCATAGCCTACTACAAAGAAGTGTTTCTTCTTCGAGTACTTCATTTAAGGGTGGTAATCATTCACTAAAACACCATGAAGAAGCATAGAATACAACTCTAAGTGCTTCATGTCCGGGTAATTCATTTATAAGCTATAAACAATCCTGAAAACACCACAAAACATCATATCCAACTACTATAAGTATCTCTGCTCCGAGTACTTAATTTATGGGTGGTAACCACTCAAGAAAATACCACAAAGCATCTCATCATGCTTCCCTTGATCAAATTTCAAAGGGAGGTTTTAATTCGGTTTGATGTGGCACCCGCACAATTCAGTGCATACGCTTGGTGCCATCTTACCTCTTTAGAAACCTTTTTTCGGATAAACTCTGTTTTTCTAGGAACCAACCGTCCTACTCTTTCAGTCCTTAACCATCTTTATTTGGTCACTCGGGTGGATCAAGAATGGTTAAGTTTGAAACAAAGGCAAAATCGTTCCAGGATCTTTAAGACAAAAGGTACCTGGAGAATAAACAGGTGGAAGTCTCGCTACTTCTTTCTCGAGGATCCTCAATCGGTTCCCAGCCTAGCGGGGATCCGTAAGGCGTGGAGACCTTTAATCAATTGGGATGTTAAATTTCCCGATTGTTCAGAAGAAGTGAGTTTAATCGCTCGCGTGGAGCGGATTATAGAAGGTATTACCCGCTGTTTAGGGTTATGATGTTTCTAGGTTTTTGTACGACTTTCTCATTTTTTCTTTTCGTTTTTGATTTCAAACGAAGGCTCTATGGATCTCATTTATGACGGAGAAGAGATCCCTTTAATTCAGGTGGAGGACGTTCCCTCTGCCTCGGATACTGAGCAACCCTGGGAGGTTCAAATTCCTTCATCCTCTCGGTCAAAGAAGCCTGAACCATCCCATCCTCCTCGCACAGACAAAAAGAAGCATCAGACTACTCTTGACGACAAAGTCCGTAAGAAATCAAGGCACCTCTCTAAACCAAGCGGATCTGGTACGTCTTCTGCAGCTCTCTGTACTAACGAGGAGCAGCAAGAGCTAAGCATGGAGTTTGGTATTAGGTTCCCCTAGAGGGAGGGCTTCCCTGCTCAATACCCAGATTCGGTGTGCATGAATATTCCAAGTAGGGCAGAGGCCTTGAAGATTGACCAGCCGGGCTGTAGTTTAGGGAACTATGCCCTACAGGTATTTCACACCAACCGTCTCCCCTACATGAACAGCCAAGAGGAAGATTCGTTGGTCGTTATCAAGAGACTTAACTAGTCTCTTCTTGAGGCTGGGTGCTTTCTGAGTCGGGTGCATGATGAGTTTGCCCATGCATCCAAAAAATTAACGATCCCTGATCTCGCGAACGTCGCCACTCAAACAGCCAAGGTGGTGATGCAGCGGGATGAGTTTAATGACCGTTTGGGCCGCTTAGATTCTCTGAATCGGACATTATCCGGTGAGAAGCAGCACCTAGAACGGGAGCTACAGCGCATTCAATCTGAATTGGACGCTGCACTCGACCGTGAGAAGCAAAAAGATGAAGAGATCGCTCTTCTGAAATCGTCTTCTGTTTCCAGCTTCTTGAACAGCACTGCCTTTGGTCATGCTGCCCTGTATGCCTTAAAGGGCCCAATCCAACTACTCTGCTATAATGTCTTCCGGGACATCTCCCGTTTCTTTCCCATTACTGTGGATGAGATAGGAGTTCGTCTTCCCTTGGATGAGGAATGCAAAGTATTAGTTAGACGGGTTCTTCTGGGATCAAGAGGCCGATAATTTTCGAGATCCCCAAGGGCGGGCGATAGAAATGAAACTTAGTCATCGTGTCGCCAAGCCCACCGAATTCCACCACCCGTTTCCCCTCTCAAGGTGGCCTGCTCATCTTCCTGTTCCTGAGACCCTAAGGCAGGTTACTCGGGTTGGCACACCTCGGCCCCAACAGAATCCACCGGGAGAAGACGCGGCGGCCGGAAGCAGGTCAGCCGGTATCTAAAGCAAGGGAATTGGATGTCACTGATCCGAGTTTGTCCTTTTCAATATTTAGGATTTTTGCTTTTTCTTTTTTCTTTTTAGGTTTTTTATAGTCTCTCTAAATTTACTCATGGGGTATGCCCCTAGAAGCTTGTATTTTTACTCTAATGATGAAGGATATACTTTGAAATGTTGTTGTGTTATTTTGGTACAAGGTTGTTCTCCCCTTGTACCATTGTTGCTTATTCGGATTTGAATCTGAGGTTTGTTTTTTTCAGGTCCCACCCGTGGGTTTTCTTTTTATTTTGGGTCCCACCCCGTTTTGAACAAGTACAAATGTCAGACCTCAACCCGTGGGTTTTCTTTTTGTTTCGGGTCCCACCCCGTGAGGTTTCTTTACTGTACTTGTGCAATTATTACTCGGATCTCACCTCGTGGGTTTTCTTTTATTCGGGTCCCGCCCCGTGAGATTTCTTTAGTTTAATGAGCAAGCTTTTTAAGTCAAAATTAGAAAAGATATTCATTAATCAAAACTTGTGAGATACATGAGGTTTTACACCAGGTTTTAAAGTTTCCACGGTTACCTTACTATTGATAAAATTTACGTAAATGGATGCTATTCCAAGTTCTCGGTACTTCGTCTCCCTCTATCGTACTTAATTTGTAAGCTCTGTTTCCGTGTGATAATGTTACCCGGAAGGGACCTTCCCATACGGGTTCCAATTTGTTGACCCGCTTCCCTGTTGCTTCGACTTTTTGTAATACCAGGTCTCCAGGCTGAAAGTGTTTAGGAGCAACATGTTTATCAAAAGCTCTTTTAATTCTCCTTTGATATTCCATGATGGTAAATCTGGCCAAATTACGCGTTTCGTCTATTAGGTCTAGTTCCAGCTTTTTTTCCTCTTCGTTCCCGCCTACTGGTGCTCCTTCATGAGCTTCGGTTCAGATTGATGGGTTAATCATTTCCAATGGGGTCATGGGTTTGACCCATAAACCAATTAAAACGGGGACTCCCCGGTTGCTTCTCGGGGAGTTACACGGTAGGCCCATAGTATTTCATCAAGTTTGTCCACCCATGAGCTACGCAGGGCGTTGACCTTCCATTCTAAATCTTCCTTGATTGTTCGGTTCGTAACTTCGGCTAATCCATTGCTAGACGATTTGCTAACATAAGAGAAATTGTTCTATATTCCCAGATTGGCACAAAAATCTAACGTTTGCTCTGAGCAGAACTGTATGCCATTTTCGGTTACAAACACATGCGGAACCCCAAATCTGCAAACAATGTTCCTCCACATGAAACGAGTGATAGAAGAGGAATCATGTTTCTGGATAGCCTCCGCTTCAACCCACTTGGTGAAGTATTCGACTGCTATGATAATATATTTAACCTGTCGGGTGGATTTGGGGAAGGGTCCCGAAATATCGATTCCCCACAAGTCGAAAGGCCATGCTCCCGATATGGTGATCATTTCGTAAGGAGGGATGTGGGAAAGCTTGCTATGGAACTGACATTTCTGACATTTCTTGACAAAATTTCTTGCGTCCCGTGCTATAGTTGGCCAAAAGTAACCAGCTCGAAGTATACGTTTTCTCTCCTTGGTGGCTTCCACACACTCATTTTCATGTACCTCGATCAGTATGTTGTCTACGTTTGAATCCAGGACACATCTCATCCATGGCTTTAAGTACCCTCTTTTGTATAGAGTATTTTCGCGGATACAATACATAGGCGCGATGCGTTTGATTCGTCTGACCTCTATTCTATCAGAGGGAAGAAGGTCTCTTGTGAGAAAGTTTCATATCGGTGTGTACCAATTATCGCCGTTTCCAATCGGGAATGCTTCTTCTTTAATCATAATACTTGGGCTAGGAATCTCCAAGCAGATGACCGGTCCTTTTTTGTCAAATTGTTTGGATGAGGCCAGTTTAGCCAAGGCGTCAGCCGGGCCATTTCTATTTCGCGAAATGTGGGAGACTTCGGCTTTTTCAAATGAATCCATCAGTGTTAATAACTTTGTTTTGTAAGCCAAAAGTTTTTCTTCGTTTACTTTAGCCTCGTCTTTGATTTCTATGACCGCTAGCTGAGAGTCACTGAACAAGTGTACTTGTCGAGCTCCAACCTCCTTGGCTAGGGTCAGTCCGGCTATTATAGCTTCGTATTCTGCCGCGTTGTTGGTCACTGGAAAGAGTAGCTGGATGGAATAGTTGAGCTTTTCCCTCTTCGGGCCTGTCATCGCGATGCCTACTCCTGTCCTTGCTTGAGATGAAGCTCCGTCCACAAATAACGTCCAACAATTGGCGACGGGTTGCTCTCCGGAATATTCAGCGATAAAATCAATGAATATTTGGGACTTCTGTGTGGGCCTCGCATGGAAAGTTATATTGAATTCGGATAATTTGAGGGCCCATTTAAGGATCGGTCAAATGCATTGAAGTTCGTAAGGACTTTCCTTAAAGGTGTGCTAGTGAGCACCTTGACTGAAAGTATGGTTTGAGCTTATGGGCAGCCATGACCAAGGCCAGTGCCATTTTTTCGAGGGGTGGGTATCTTGTTTCCGCATCTCTTAGAATATGAGATACAAAGTAAACGGGAATTTGCTTCCCCTTTCTTTCGTTACGAGCGCGACGCTGACAGCTTGGTTCGCAGAGGCTAGGTACAGTAGCAGGGGCTGTCCTGACCGTGGTCGGGACATGCAATGCGGGTTGGCCAGATATTCTTTTATGCGAGAAAAGGATGTTGCGCATTCTTCGTTCCACTCGAATTTCGTGTCCCGACGCAATGCCTTAAAGAAAGGAAGGCATACTTCGCCTGATTTTTCTATGAATCGATTCAACGCAACCAGGCGTCCCGTTAACTTTTGTAATTCCTTGAGGTTTTTCGGTGGTTGAATATTGAATATGGCTTCTGACTTGGACGGATGAATTTCGATCCCCCTCTGTGAGACCACAAAGCCTAGGAATTTTCCTCCTGGCAAACCGAAGAAACTTTTCTTCGGATTCAATTTCATTCCTACAGCTTTCATTGATTGAAAAGTTTCGGCTAGATCTTTAATATGGTGATCTTCCCTCATGCTTTTCACGAGCATATCGTCTATATATGCTTCCATATTCTGCCCAATTTGCTCTTCAAATACCTTGTTGACCATCCGCTGGTAGGTAGCTCCCGCGTTTCGTAATTCGAATGGCATGACCTTGTAACAATAAAGCCCTATGTCGGTTACGAATGCGGTCTTCTCTTCATCTTTCGGATACATCCTTATCTGGTTATATCCGAAAAAAGCGTCCATGAAGCTCAACACGGTGTGCCCTGCTGTAGAATCGACTAGTTGATCAATCCTAGGTAGAGGGAAGGGGTCCATCGGGCATGCTTTATTTAGGTCGGTAAAATCGATGCACATGCGCCAGTCTCCATTTGCCTTCTTGACGAGCAAGAGATTCGCCAACCAATCTGGACACGTTACTTCCTGGATAAAACCTGCTTTTAACAACTTTTCAACTTCTGCTGGAACCGCTTTTTGCCTTTCAATCCCAATGTTTCTTTTCTTTTGCCTGACAGGTTTGTGATCTCACCTTACATATAAGCGATGTTCAAATATCTCCCTTCGAATTCCCGACATGTCCTCTGCTGACCAGGCGAATGATGATATATTCTCCTTGAGGAATTGTATAAGATCGTTCCTAAGTCTGCTGGAAAGGGCCTTTCCTATCTTTAGGAACTTGCCTTCCTCGATTTCAATATCTTCGATTTCTTCGATGTTTGCTAGTGCTTCCTCTTGTTGTGTTTCATCAATATTCGAGGATTCCGGAGGATCAGATTCTTCCTCTACTGGGCCGATCTGGTGTACTTGCCCGTTGAGTGTAGGTTGGTAACACTCTCGAACTTCATTTTGTGCCCCCGTTCTATACCGATTCCGGAAGGAGTTGGGAATTTGACGGCTATGTGAGATGTGGAAACTACTGCTCCAAAAATATTGAGCGAGCCTCGCCCTAATATTGCATTATAAACTGAAGGGGTTTTCACCACCAGAAAATCTATTTTGGCGGATACTGCTTTCGGAAATGCTCCCATCCGAAAAGGCAAGGTGATGAATCCTTCCGGGTGGATCGAATCCCCTGTGAATCCGAACAAGGGGGTGTCGGCTTTTCGTAGTTCTGACTGGTCAATTCCCATTTGTTGTATCGCGTGCCAGTACAGTATATCTGTTGAACTGCATGTATCAACTAGTATTCGACGGACCTTGTATCTTCCTATTTTGAGCTCCAGTGTGATAGCGTCGTCATGGAGCTGGGCTACCCCTTCAAAGTCTTCCTCCGAGAAAGTGATTTGTTTGAGCCTTTTCATAGGCCTGCCTTGAGCTGATGAGTATATTGCACTGGTAAGATGTATTCACCGTATATTTCGGTCGTCACCTCCTGACGACGTTCCTCCACAAATTATGTTGATTGCAGCGGTTGATGAAAGGGGTCTGAGGAGAGGATGATCGGTAAATGCTTTTGTTTCCGAGGCCAGGGGCCCATGACGAACGTCTTCATATTTCATGGTGTTCGAGTTTGTCTGCCTTTTTACTTCGTTCTCCTCCCTCTTTTTCGGAGTTGCCATTGGATAACCTAGTTGTTATGGCCTATTTGGGAGATAGCCCGTAGGTGTTTTTGGGTCAAAGTAGGTGGAAAGCAGTTAACCGGAGAGGTTAACTGCCTATCTCTTGGGTAGCTTTTGCTATAGTGTTATGTATTCTCCAGATTCTGAACCCCCATCCTTTTGGACGGAGGTGTATTTATACTGATACTTTCGATTTGCCCATGGTCTCAATCGAGGGTAGTTATTTAGATTGTGTCGTAGTGGTGTTATACTTAAGGCGGTTTAATCCGAATTCTATTTTAGGGTATGCCCTTTCGGTTGAGTTTCTATCGCGAGGCGTTGTTTGTACACGTGATCTATTTCGGGTACCTACAGGCCTTTATGGACCTTCCGGGGAGTACTGAGCTTCTACCAATTTTGGGCCTTTGGCAAAATGGCTTATAATCAGAGTACTTCATTTATAAGCGGTAACCTTTCAAGAATACTCTACAAAGCATCATATCTTACTATGAAAAGAGATTCTTCTCCGAGTACTTCATTTAAGTATGGTAACCATTCACTAAAACACAACGAAGAAGCTTCGAGTAACATTCTAAGTGCTTGATGTACGAGTACTAAATTTATGAGTGATTCTGATCAGAGTACTTAATTTATGGATGGTAACCATTAAAGAAAGCATCACAAAGCAACGTACTCTTCTGCGATAAGTGTTTCTTATTTGAGTACTTCATTTATGGGTGGTAACCATTAAAGAAAATACCACAAAGCATCATATCTTACTAAGAAGTGTTTCTTATTTGAGTACTTCATTTATGGGTGGTAACCATTAAAGAAAACATCACAAAACATCGTACCCATCTGCGAGGAGTGTTTCTTATATGAGTACTTCATTTATGGGTGTAACCATTAAAGAAAACAGCGCAAAACATCATATCCAACCATGAGAGGTGTTTCTGTTAAGAGTACATTATTTGTAAGTGGTAACCTTTCAAAAAAACTCTATAAAGCTTCATATCTTACTACGAAAATAGTTTATTCTTCGAGTAATTCATTTAAGTGTTGTAACCATTCATTAAAACACAACGAAGAAGCACAGAGAACCACTCTAAGTGCTTCATTTCGAGTATTTAGTTTATGAGTGATTCTGATCAGAGTACTTCATTTATTGGTGGTAACCATTAAGGAAAACATAATGAAGCATCTTATCCTACTGCGAGAAGGTTTCTTATCTGAGTCCTTCATTTATGGGTGGTAATCATTATAGAAAACACCACAAAGCATCATATCCTATTATGCAAAAGTGTTTCTGAACAGAGTACTTCATTTATGAGTGGTAACATTTCAAGAAAAACTCTACAAAGCATCATATCTTACTACGAGAAGAATTTCTTCTCCGAGTACTTCATTTAAGTGTTGTAACCATTCATTATAACACAACGAAGAAGCATAGAGTACTACTCTAAATATTTCATGTCTGAGTATTTATTTATGAGTGATTATGATGAGAGTACTTCATTTATGGGTGCTAACTATTAAATAAAACATCACAAAGCATCCTACCCTACTGCGATAAGTATTTCTTATCTAAGTACTTCATTTATGGATGGTAACCCTTAAAGAAAACACCACAAAACATCATATCTTACTAAGAAGTGTTTCTGGACAGAGTACTTCATTTATGATTGGTACCATTTCAGGAAAACACCACAACGAAGAAGCATAGAGTACTAATCTAAGTGTTTCATTTCCGAGTACTTAATTTATGAGTTATTGTGATCAGATTGCTTCATTTATGGTGCTAACTATTAAATAAAACATCTCATATCATATTACCCTATTGCGAGAAGTGTTTCTTATCCAAGTACTTCATTTATGATGGTAACCATTAAAGAAAATACCGCAAAACATCATATCTCAACACGAGGAGAGTTTCTTCTCCGAATACTTTATTTAAGTGTTGTAACCATTCATTAAAACACAACAAAGAAGCATAGTGTACCACTCTAAGTGTTTCATATCCGAGTACTTAATTTATGAGTGATTCTGATCAAAGTACTTCATTTATGGGTGGTTACAATTAAATTAAACGTCACAAAGCATCATATCTTACTAAGAAGTGTTTCTGATCAGAGTACTTCATTTATAAGCAGTAACCTTTCAAGAATACTCTACAAAGCATCATATCTTACTACGAAAAGAGTTTCATCTCCGAGTACTTCATTTAAGTGTTGTAACCATTCACTAAAACACAACGAAGAAGCATCGAGTAACACTCTAAGTGCTTCATGTACGAGTACTTAATTTATGAGTGATTCTGATCAGAGTACTACATTTATGGATGGTAACCATTAAAGAAAACATCACAAAGCATCGTACCTTTCTGCGAGAAGTGTTTCTTATCTGATTACTTCATTTATGTGTGGTAACCATTAAAAAAACACCGCAAAGCATCATATCCAACTATGAGAGGTGTTTCTTATAAGAGTACATCATTTGTGAGTGGAAATCTTTCAAGAAAACTCTACAAAGCATCATATCTTACTACTAAAAGAGTTTCTTCTTCGTGTAATTCATTTAAGTGTTGTAACCATTCACTAAAACACAACAAAGAAGTATCGAGTAACGCTCTAAGTGCTTCATGTCCGAGCACTTAGTTTATGAGTGATTCTGTTCAGAGTACTTCATTTATGAGTGGTACCATTTCAGGAAAACACCACAACGAAGAAGCATAGAGTACTAATCTAAGTGTTTCATTTCCGAGTACTTAATTTATGAGTTATTGTGATCAGATTGCTACATTTATGGTGCTAACTATTAAATAAAACATCCCAAATCATATTACCCTATTGCGAGAAGTGTTTCTTATCGTAGTACTTCATTTATGATGGTAACCATTAAAGAAAATACAACAAAACATCATATCTTAAAACGAGAAGAGTTTCTTCTCCGAATACTTTATTTTAGTGTTGTAACCATTCATTAAAACACAACAAAGGAGCATAGTGTACCACTCTAAGTGTTTCATATCTGAGTACTTAATTTATGAATAATTCTGATCAATGTACTTCATTTATGGTTGGGAACAATTAAATTAAACAGCACAAAGCATCATATCTTACTAAGAAGTGTTTCTGATCTTAGTACTTCATTTATAAGGGGTAACCTTTCAAGAATACTCTACAAAGCATCATATCTTACTACAAAAAGAGTTTCGTATCCGAGTACTTCAATTAAGTGTTGTAACCATTCACTAAAACACAACGAAGAAGCATCGAGTAACACTCTAAGTGCTTAATGTTCGAGTACTTAATTTATCAGTGATTCTGATCAGAGTACTACATTTATGGATGGTAACCATTAAAGAAAACATCACAAAGCATCGTACCTTTCTGCGAGAAGTGTTTCTTATCTGATTACTTCATTTATGTGTGGTAACCATTAAAAAAACACCGCAAAGCATCATATCCAACTATGAGAGGTGTTTCTTATAAGAGTACATCATTTGTGAGTGGAAACCTTTCAAGAAAACTCTACAAAGCATCATATCTTACTACTAAAAGAGTTTCTTCTTCGTGTAATTCATTTAAGTGTTGTAACCATTCACTAAAACACAACGAAGAAGCATCAAGTAACGCTCTAAGTGCTTCATGTCCGAGTACTTAGTTTATGAGTGATTCTGATTAGAGTACTTCATTTATTGGTGGTAACCAATAAGGAAAACATCATGAAGCATCTTATCCTACTGCGAGAATTGTTTCTTATCTGAGTCCTTCATTTATGGGTGGTAACCATTATAAGAAACTCCACAAAGCATCATATCCTATTATGCAGAAGTGTTTCTGAACAGAGTACTTCAGTTATGATTGGAAACCTTTCAAGAAAACTCTACAAAGGATCATTTCATACTATTAGAAGAGTTTCTTCTCCGAGTACTTCATTTAAGTGTTGTAACCATTCATTGTAACACAACGAAGAAGCATAGAGTACTACTCTAAGTGTTTCATGTCCGAATACTTAATTTATGAGTGATTCTGATCAGAGTGCTTCATCTATGGGAGGTAACCATTCCAGAAAACACCAAAAAGAATCTTATCCAGATCAGAAACACTTCTCGTAGTAGGATAAGATGCTTTGTGATGTTTTCTTTAATGTTTGCCACCCATAGATGAAGTAATTGGATAAAAAAAAACACTGGTCCTAGTAGGATAAGATGCTTTGTATATTTTCTTGAATTGTTTCCACCCATAAATGAAGTAAACATTGAAGAAAACACCACAAAGCATTTGTATCCTACTACGAGAAGTGTTTCTGATCCAATTACTTCATCTATGGGTTCCAAATATTCAAGAAAACATCACAAAGTATTTTATCCTGTTAGGAGAAGTGTTTCTGACCACGAAGATGCGTAGAATACACTCTAAGCGCTTTATGACAGATTACTTCATTTATGGGTGGTAAACATTCAATAAAAGACCTCAAAGCATCTTATCCTGCTACGAGAAGTGTTTCTGATATTATTACTTCATTTACGGATGGAAATAATTCAAGAAAACATCACAAAGCATCTTATCCTACTATGAGAAGTGTTTCTGATCAGGATAAGATGTTTTGTGGTGTTTTCTTGAATGCTTACCTCCCATAAATGAAGTAATCGGATTAGAAACACTTCTTGTGGTAGGATAAGATGTTTTGTGATGTTTTCTTGAATTATTTCCATCCATAAATGTAATCATTTCAGAAAAACTTCTCGTAGCAGGATAAAATGCTTTATAGTGCTTTCTTGAATGGTTAGCACCCATAAATGAAGTAATCATTACAAAAAACTTCACGTAGGAACATAAGGTGCTTTGTGGTGTTTTCATGAATGTTTACCACCACAAAGAAGCGTAGAATGCCACGAGAAAACACCACAAAGAATTTATGGGTGTAAACATTCAAGAAAACACCAAAAAGCATCTTATCCTACTACGAGAAGTGCTTCTTATCCGGATACTTCATTTATGGGTGATAACCATTCAAGAAAACATCACAAAGCATCTTATCCTACCACGAGAAGTGTTTCTGATCCGAGTACTTCATTTATGGGTGGTAAGCATTCAAGAAATCACCACAAAACATCTTATTCTACCACAAGAAGTGTTTCTAATCCGATTACTTCATTTATGGGAGGTAAGCATTCAAGAAAACACCACAAAACATCTTATCCTACCACGAGAAGTGTTTCTGATCTGATTACTTCAATTATGGGTGGAAACAATTCAAGAAAATATCACAAAGCATTTTATCCTACTAGGAGAAGTGTTTTTTATCCGGTTACTTTATCTATGTGTGGTAAATATTCAAGAAAATATCACAAAGCATCTTATCCTGCTATGAGAAGTGTTTCTAATCAGAGTACTTCATTTTTGGGTGGTACTCTTTAAAGAGAACTCCAAGCCTTTCAGGAGACCACCACGAAGTAGCGTAGAATACCACTCTAAGCACTTCATTACTGATTACTTCATTTATGGTGGTAAACATTCAATAAAACACCACAAAGCATCTTATCCTGCTTTGAGAAGTGTTTCTGATCAGATTACTTTATTAATGGGTGGGAACCTTTAAAGAGAACTCCAAACCTTTCAGGAAACTAGCATGAAGTAGCGTAGAATATCACTATAGGCACTTCATGACTGATTACTTCATTTATGTGTGGTAAATGTTAAATAAAACACCACAAAACATCTTATCCTGCTACGAGAAGTGTTTCTGATATGATTACTTCATTTATGTGTGGTACTCTTTCAAGAAAACACTACAAAGCATCTTATCCGACCACGAGAAGTGTATCTGATCCGATTTATTTCATTTATAGGTGGAAACAAATCAAGAAAACATCACAAAGCATCTTATCCTACTAGGACAAGTGTTTTTATCCGATTACTTCATCTATTGGTGGTAAACATTCAAGAAAACACAAAGCATCATATCCTACTATGAGAAGTGTTTCTGACCATATTACTTCATTTATGTGTCACGATTTGTGCATCAGCTAGTAGCCGTTGGCTCCAGCCTTTCAAATATTGGGCTCAGCAAGGAGGCAGCACCAAGAATAGAGATGGGCCAAGCAAATCAAAAGGAATTGGGCCTCACTACAATATAGTCAATGACAGGCATGACCCAACACAAGACTGGAGAGTGACAGTGGTCTGAAATGGAGAAGATGAAGGAAGTCGTTGTGGAAGAGAGAGAGAGAGAGTTAGTTGGAGTCTGTTTTTGCTATTTTCTAGTTTAGTCCCTGTTTATTTATTTATTTGCAATGTAAAGGAAATGGCTGAGATATATATAAAGCCATCTCCTGCTCTTTAGTTTTTTTGTCGATGAATCTTGCTGAAAACCAACTTATGTTTTATCTCAATTTCTAGAGAATTCAATAAAGCTTTTATTCCAATCCCACATTCTATCTCAATTTTATCCAATTTCTCTCAATTTAGTTGCTCATTAGCTTAATTTCTAGTTAGAGATCATCTCAGATCCTAACATTTAGTATCAGAGCCTCTCTTGATCAATATCTGGGAGGCGATTTGATTTCTTTTCACTATTTTCATTAGCTTATGCCCAAAACCCGTAACCAGAATGCCATGGAAGCCGTGCAACAAGAGCTTCATCAAATATGAGAAGATTTTACCAAATCACAAGATGCTCTAGCTCACAAGATAGCTGAACAGTTTCAACTCAATCGAGCTGACATAACTCGAGACTTTGATGAGAAGTTAGCTCAGGTAGATCGCTGTTGGGATGCTATTTTTAGAGGTCACCATACCAGATTCGATGGAGACGATACAGATGCATCTTCATCTCGCTTTGTTCTCACTAATCCTATCGGTCCCAAGCCTCGTACCAATGGTACCGATGCTCAATAAGACACTCGAATGATACTGCCAAGATTTGATTGCCCTTTGTTCACTAGTATCAACCCCCTTGAATGGATACACAAAATCAATTCCTATTTTGAACTGTACCAGGTACCAGCTCAACATAGAGTACAGCTAGCAACATTGCATTTTAGAGAAAAGGCAAATGAATGGTATGAAGGGTACCTGCTGAACCATGACCCACCTGACTAGCTCACATTGTGTGGGTGTGTAGTGAGAAGGTTTCAAAAGTCCAATTCACTTAATGCACTTGAGGAATTGAAAGAGTTAACCCAAACTAGTGATGTTGAAACATATTTAAACCAATTTGAAAAAGTCAAAACTAACTTGCTGATGGAGAATAGGCAATTCAGTGAAAAAGATTTTGTAGATGCTTTTGTGATTGGCCTTAAAGCTGAATTGAAACCATTGGTCAAGGCATTTAAACCGAACATTGTCGAAGATGCAATTGAGTATGCATTTCACGTGGAATCGGCCTTTGACACTCAGTTTAGGAAAATCAAGGCTGTTGCCAGATTTCCTGCACAGCAATTCTCTTCTCACTCAAAGGGCTTCTTGGATAAGACCTCTAAACCACCTGAGAACAAGTTGACCTCTTATAACCCCCCTTCCAAAAATACTCTTTTTGAACAAAGAAAGGCACTGGGTCTTTGCTATAAGTGTGGTGATAAGTGTTACCCTGGCCACCAGTGTAAGATCAAAGTTCAGATGCTATTGGGTGCTGAAGACTTTTCTTCTCAACACAGTGACAACCCTGATGATCAAGGTGACATTTAATTACCTGAAAGCAATGTTGAGACTGAAGAAGCAATAGTCTCAATACATACACCATCTGGTGTACTACCTAGTACCACAACGAAGTTCGAAGGACAAATTGGTCACATTCCAGTCTTTGCCCTTGTTGATAGTGGCAGCACTCACAACTTTGTAGATCCTGCTGTGCTACAAGGTACCAATTGTAACATAGTTCAAACATTGCCTATGATTGTGATGGTAGCCAATGGTCATAAGATGGTGACTGACTCCAAATGTGTTTCATTGCACTTCACCATACAAGGCTGTGAATTCAATAGTGACCTGAGACTTTTACCAATTCAAGGATATGATGTCATCTTAGGGGTAGACTGGTTATCTCAACTGGGTCCTATGAAAATTGATTGGGGCAAAAGTGGATTAAATTTGAAAAGGCAGGCAAGGTGATCAAATTACAAGTCCAACAAGAAACAGTTCTACTTACTATGTGTGAATCGATTGATTTACAAAAGGAGACTCAGGCAGTAAGTGAGGTG
>CAXKVX010004187.1:0-14334 GCA_964058865.1 Eleocharis quinqueflora
AAACACCACAAAGCATGGTACTCTGCTACGAGAAGTGTTTCTTATCTGAGTACTACATTCATGGGTGGTAACCATTAATGAAAAAACCACAAAGCATCATACTCTATTAAGAAGTGTTTCTGATCATAGTACGTCATTTATATGTGGTAACCTTGCAAGAAAACTTCACAAAGCATCATATCTTACCACGAGAAGAGTTTCTTCTACGAGTACTTCATTTAAGTGTTGTAATCATTCACTAAAACAAAACAAAGAAGCATCGAGTACTACTCTAAGTGCTTCATGTACGAGTACTTAATTTATGATCGATTTTGGTCATAGTACTTTATTTGTGGGTGGAAATAATTAAAGAAAACACCACAAAGCATTATACTCAACGGCGATAAGTGTTTCTTATTTGAGTACTTCATTTATGGGTGGTAACCATTAAAGAAAATACCACAAAGCATCATATCCTACTAAGAAGTGTTTCTGATCATAGTACTTCATTTAAGAGTGGTAACCTTTCAAAAATACTGTACAAATCTTTATATCTTACTACGAAAATAGTTTCTTCTCCAAGTACTTTATTTAAGTGTTGTAACCATTCACTAAAACACAACGAAGAAGCATCGAGTACCACTCCAAATGTTTAATGTCCGAGTACTTAATTTATGAGTGATTCTGATCATACTACTTCTTTTATGGTTGGTAACCACTATAGAAAACACCACAAAGAATCATATCGTACTAAGAAGTGTTTCAAATCATAGTACTTCATTTGTGAGTGGTAACCTTTCAAGAACACTGTACAAATCATTATATCTTACTACGAAAAGAGTTTCTTCTTTAAGTACTTCCTTTAAGTGTTGTCACCATTCACTAAAATACAACGAAGAAGCATCGAGTACCACTCTAAGTGTTTAATGTCCGAGTACATAATTTATGAGTGATTCTGATCATACTACTTCATTTATGGTTGGTAACCACTAAAGAAAACACCACAAAGCATCGTACTCTGCTACGAGAAGTGTTTCTTATCTGAGTACTACATTCATGGGTGGTAACCATTAATGAAAACACCAAAAAGCATCATACTCTATTAAGAAGTGTTTCTGATCATAGTACGTCATTTATAAGTGGTAACCTTGCAAGAAAACTTCACAAAGCATCATATCTTACCACGGGAAGAGTTTCTTCTACGAGTACTTCATTTAAGTGTTGTAATCATTCACTAAAACACAACAAAGAACGAGTACCACTCCAAGTGTTTCATGTATTAGTACTTAATTTATGAGTGATTACAATCATAGTACTTCGTTTGTGGGTGACAACCATTAAAGAAAACATCACAAAGAATCTTACCCTGTTGCGAGAAGTGTTTCTTATCTGAGTACTTTATTTATGGGTGGTAACATTAAAGAAAACACCATAAAGCATCATATCCAACTAAGAAGTATTTCTGATCATAGTACTTCATTTATGAGTGGTATCCTTTCAAAACACTCTACAAATTATTATATCTTACTACGAAACAAGTTTCTTCTCTGAGTACTTCATTTAAATGTTGTAACCATTCTCGAAAACACAACGAAGAAACACCAAGTAACAATCTAGGTGTTTTATGTCTGAGTACTTATTTCTGATCATACTACATTTATGGGTGGTAAGCACTAAAGAAAACAACACAAAGCATCGTACGCTACTGCGAGAAATATTTCGTATCTGAGTACTACATTCAAGGGTGGTAACCATTAAAGAAAACACCACAAAACATCTTACTCTATTAAGAAGTGTTTCTGATCATAGTACTTCATTTATGAGTGGTATTGCAAGAAAATTTACAAAGCATCATATCTTACCACGAGAAGAGTTTCTTCTCCGAGTACTTCTTTTAAGTGTTGTAACCATTCACTAAAACAAAACAAAGAAGCATCGAGTACTACTCTAAGTGCTTCATGTACGAGTACTTAATTTATGAGTGATTATGGTCACAGTACTTCATTTGTGGGTGGAAATCATTAAAGAAAACACCACAAAGCATCGTACTCTACTGGGAGAAGTGTTTCTTATCTGAGTACTTCATTTATGGGTGGTAACCTTTAAAGAAAATATCACAAAGCATTATATCCTACTAAGAAGTGTTTCTGATGATAGTGCTTAATTTATGAGTGGTAACCTTTCAAAAACACTGTACAAATCTTTATATCTTACTACGAAAAGAGTATCTTCTCCGAGTACTTTATTTATGTGTTGTAACCATTCACTAAAACACAACGAAGAAGCATCGAGTACCACTCTAAGTGTTTCATTTCCGAGTACTTAATTTATGAGTGATTCTGATCATACTACTTCATTTATGGTTGGTAACCACTAAAGGAAACACCACAAAGCATCGTACTCTGCTACGAGAAGTGTTTCTTATCTGAGTACTACATTCATGGGTGGTAACCATTAATGAAAACACCACAAAGCATTTACGCTATTAAGAAGTGTTTCTGATCATAGTACGTCATTTATAAGTGGTAACCTTGCAAGAAAACTTTACAAAGCATCATATCTTACCACGAGAAGAGTTTCTTCTACGAGTACTTCATTTAAGTGTTGTAATCATTCACTAAAACAAAACAAAGAAGCATCGAGTACTACTCTAAGTGCTTCATGTACGAGTACTTAATTTATGATCGATTTTGGTCATAGTACTTTATTTGTGGGTGGAAATAATTAAAGAAAACACCACAAAGCATTATACTCAACGGCGATAAGTGTTTCTTATTTGAGTACTTCATTTATGGGTGGTAACCATTAAAAAAAATACCACAAAGCATCATATCCTACTAAGAAGTGTTTCTGATCATAGTACTTCATTTAAGAGTGGTAACCTTTCAAAAATACTGTACAAATCTTTATATCTTACTACGAAAATAGTTTCTTCTCCAAGTACTTTATTTAAGTGTTGTAACCATTCACTAAAACACAACGAAGAAGCATCGAGTACCACTCCAAATGTTTAATGTCCGAGTACTTAATTTATGAGTGATTCTGATCATACTACTTCTTTTATGGTTGGTAACCACTATAGAAAACACCACAAAGAATCGTATCGTACTAAGAAGTGTTTCAAATCATAGTACTTCATTTGTGAGTGGTAACCTTTCAAGAACACTGTACAAATCATTATATCTTACTACGAAAAGAGTTTCTTCTTTAAGTACTTCCTTTAAGTGTTTTCACCATTCACTAAAACACAACGAAGAAGCATCGAGTACCACTCTAAGTGTTTAATGTCCGAGTACATAATTTATGAGTGATTCTGATCATACTACTTCATTTATGGTTGGTAACCACTAAAGAAAACACCACAAAGCATCGTACTCTGCTACGAGAAGTGTTTCTTATCTGAGTACTACATTCATGGGTGGTAACCATTAATGAAAACACCAAAAAGCATCATACTCTATTAAGAAGTGTTTCTGATCATAGTACGTCATTTATAAGTGGTAACCTTGCAAGAAAACTTCACAAAGCATCATATCTTACCACGGGAAGAGTTTCTTCTACGAGTACTTCATTTAAGTGTTGTAATCATTCACTAAAACACAACAAAGAACGAGTACTACTCCAAGTGTTTCATGTATTAGTACTTAATTTATGAGTGATTACAATTATAGTACTTCGTTTGTGGGTGACAACCATTAAAGAAAACATCACAAAGAATCTTACCCTGTTGCGAAAAGTGTTTCTTATCTGAGTACTTTATTTATGGGTGGTAACATTAAAGAAAACACCATAAAGCATCATATCCAACTAAGAAGTATTTCTGATCATAGTACTTCATTTATGAGTGGTATCCTTTCAAAACACTCTACAAATTATTATATCTTACTACGAAACAAGTTTCTTCTCTGAGTACTTCATTTAAATGTTGTAACCATTCTCGAAAACACAACGAAGAAACACCAAGTAACAATCTAGGTGTTTTATGTCTGAGTACTTATTTCTGATCATACTACATTTATGGGTGGTAAGCACTAAAGAAAACAACACAAAGCATCGTACGCTACTGCGAGAAATATTTCGTATCTGAGTACTACAATCAAGGGTGGTAACCATTAAAGAAAACACCACAAAACATCTTACTCTATTAAGAAGTGTTTCTGATCATAGTACTTCATTTATGAGTGGTATTGCAAGAAAATTTACAAAGCATCATATCTTACCACGAGAAGAGTTTCTTCTCCGAGTACTTCTTTTAAGTGTTGTAACCATTCACTAAAACAAAACAAAGAAGCATCGAGTACTACTCTAAGTGCTTCATGTACGAGTACTTAATTTATGAGTGATTATGGTCACAGTACTTCATTTGTGGGTGGAAATCATTAAAGAAAACACCACAAAGCATCGTACTCTACTGGGAGAAGTGTTTCTTATCTGAGTACTTCATTTATGGGTGGTAACCTTTAAAGAAAATATCACAAAGCATTATATCCTACTAAGAAGTGTTTCTGATGATAGTGCTTAATTTATGAGTGGTAACCTTTCAAAAACACTGTACAAATCTTTATATCTTACTACGAAAAGAGTATCTTCTCCGAGTACTTTATTTATGTGTTGTAACCATTCACTAAAACACAACGAAGAAGCATCGAGTACCACTCTAAGTGTTTCATGTCCGAGTACTTAATTTATGAGTGATTCTGATCATACTACTTCATTTATGGTTGGTAACCACTAAAGGAAACACCACAAAGCATCGTACTCTGCTACGAGAAGTGTTTCTTATCTGAGTACTACATTCATGGGTGGTAACCATTAATGAAAACACCACAAAGCATTTACGCTATTAAGAAGTGTTTCTGATCATAGTACGTCATTTATAAGTGGTAACCTTGCAAGAAAACTTTACAAAGCATCATATCTTACCACGAGAAGAGTTTCTTCTCCGAGTACTTCATTTAAGTGTTGTAACCATTCACTAAAACAAAACAAAGAAGCATCGAGTACTACTCTAAGTGCTTCATGTACGAGTACTTAATTTATGATCGATTTTGGTCATAGTACTTCATTTGTGGGTGGAAATAATTAAAGAAAACACCACAAAGCATTATACTCAACGGCGATAAGTGTTTCTTATTTGAGTACTTCATTTATGGGTGGTAACCATTAAAGAAAATACCACAAAGCATCATATCCTACTAAGAAGTGTTTCTGATCATAGTACTTCATTTAAGAGTGGTAACCTTTCAAAAATACTGTACAAATCTTTATATCTTACTACGAAAAGAGTTTCTTCTCCAAGTACTTTATTTAAGTGTTGTAACCATTCACTAAAACACAACGAAGAAGCATCGAGTACCACTCCAAATGTTTAATGTCCGAGTACTTAATTTATGAGTGATTCTGATCATACTACTTCATTTATGGTTGGTAACCACTAAAGAAAACACCACAAAGAATCATATCGTACTAAGAAGTGTTTCAAATCATAGTACTTCATTTGTGTGTGGTAACCTTTCAAGAACACTGTACAAATCATTATATCTTACTACGAAAAGAGTTTCTTCTTTAAGTACTTCCTTTAAGTGTTGTTACCACTAAAACACAACGAAGAAGCATCGAGTACCACTCTAAGTGTTTCATGTCCGAGTACTTAATTTATGAGTGATTCTGATCATACTACTTCATTTATGGTTGGTAACCACTAAAGAAAACACCACAAAGCATCGTACTCTGCTACGAGAAGTGTTTCTTATCTGAGTACTACATTCATGGGTGGTAACCATTAATGAAAACACCACAAAGCATCATACTCTATTAAGAAGTGTTTCTGATCATAGTACGTCATTTATATGTGGTAACCTTGCAAAAAAAACTTCACAAAGCATCATATCTTACCACGAGAAGAGTTTCTTCTACGAGTACTTCATTTAAGTGTTGTAATCATTCACTAAAACACAACGAAGAAGCATCGAGTACCACTCTAAGTGTTTCATGTCCGAGTACTTAATTTATGAGTGATTCTGATCATACTACTTCATTTATGGTTGGTAACCACTAAAGAAAACACCACAAAGCATCGTACTCTGCTACGAGAAGTGTTTCTTATCTCAGTACTACATTCATGGGTGGTAACCATTAATGAAAACACCACAAAGCATCATACTCTATTAAGAAGTGTTTCTGATCATAGTACGTCATTTATATGTGGTAACCTTGCAAGAAAACTTCACAAAGCATCATATCTTACCACGAGAAGAGTTTCTTCTACGAGTACTTCATTTAAGTGTTGTAATCATTCACTAAAACACAACGAAGAAGCATCGAGTACCACTCTAAGTGTTTCATGTCCGAGTACTTAATTTATGAGTGATTCTGATCATACTACTTCATTTATGGTTGGTAACCACTAAAGAAAACACCACAAAGCATCGTACTCTGCTACGAGAAGTGTTTCTTGTCTAAGTACTACATTCATGGGTGGTAACCATTAATGAAAACACCACAAAGCATCATACTCTATTAAGAAGTGTTTCTGATCATAGTACGTCATTTATAAGTGGTAACCTTGCAAGAAAACTTCACAAAGCATCATATCTTACCACGGGAAGAGTTTCTTCTACGAGTACTTCATTTAAGTGTTGTAATCATTCACTAAAACACAACAAAGAACGAGTACTACTCCAAGTGTTTCATGTATTAGTACTTAATTTATGAGTGATTACAATCATAGTACTTCGTTTGTGGGTGACAACCATTAAAGAAAACATCACAAAGAATCTTACCCTGTTGCGAGAAGTGTTTCTTATCTGAGTACTTTATTTATGGGTGGTAACATTAAAGAAAACACCATAAAGCATCATATCCAACTAAGAAGTATTTCTGATCATAGTACTTCATTTATGAGTGGTATCCTTTCAAAACACTCTACAAATTATTATATCTTACTACGAAACAAGTTTCTTCTCTGAGTACTTCATTTAAATGTTGTAACCATTCTCGAAAACACAACGAAGAAAAACCAAGTAACACTCTAGGTGTTTTATGTCTGAGTACTTATTTCTGATCATACATTTATGGGTGGTAAGCACTAAAGAAAACAACACAAAGCATCGTACGCTACTGCGAGAATTGTTTCGTATATGAGTACTACATTCAAGGGTGGTAACCATTAAAGAAAAACACCACAAAACATCTTACTCTATTAAGAAGTGTTTCTGATCATAGTACTTCATTTATGAGTGGTAACCTTGCAAGAAAACTTTACAAAGCATCATATCTTACCACGAGAAGAGTTTCTTCTCCGAGTACTTCATTTAAGTGTTGTAACCATTCACTAAAACAAAACAAAGAAGCATCGAGTACTACTCTAAGTGCTTCATGTACGAGTACTTAATTTATGAGTGATTATGGTCACAGTACTTCATTTGTGGGTGGAAATCATTAAAGAAAACACCACAAAGCATCGTACTCTACTGGGAGAAGTGTTTCTTATCTGAGTACTTCATTTATGGGTGGTAACCATTAAAGAAAATATCACAAAGCATCATATCCTACTAAGAAGTGTTTCTTATGATAGTGCTTAATTTATGAGTGGTAACCTTTCAAAAACACTGTACAAATCTTTATATTTTACTACGAAAAGAGTTTCTTCTCCGAGTACTTTATTTAAGTGTTGTAACCACTCACTAAAACACAACGAAGAAGCATCGAGTACCACTCCAAATGTTTAATGTCCGAGTACTTAATTTATGAGTGATTCTGATCATACTACTTCATTTATGGTTGGTAACCACTAAAGAAAACACCACAGAGAATCATATCGTACTAAGAAGTGTTTCAAATCATAGTACTTCATTTGTGAGTGGTAACCTTTCAAGAACACTATAAAAATCATTATATCTTACTACGAAAAGAGTTTCTTCTTTAAGTACTTCCTTTAAGTGTTGTTACCATTCACTAAAACACAACGAAGAAGCATCGAGTACCACTCTAAGTGTTTCATGTCCGAGTACTTAATTTATGAGTGATTCTGATCATACTACTTCATTTATGGTTGGTAACCACTAAAGAAAACACCACAAAGCATCGTACTCTGCTACGAGAAGTGTTTCTTATCTGAGTACTACATTCATGGGTGGTAACCATTAATAAAAACACCAAAAAGCATCATATCCAACTAAGAAGTATTTTTGATCATAGTACTTCATTTATGAGTGGTATCCTTTCAAAACACTCTACAAATTATTATATCTTACTACGAAACAAGTTTCTTCTCTGAGTACTTCATTTAAATGTTGTAACCATTCTCGAAAACACAACGAAGAAACACCAAGTAACACTCTAGGTGTTTTATGTCTGAGTACTTATTTCTGATCATACTACATTTATGGGTGGTAAGCACTAAAGAAAACAACACAAAGCATCGTACGCTACTGCGAGAATTGTTACGTATATGAGTACTACATTCAAGGGTGGTAACCACTAAAGAAAACACCACAAAACATCTTACTCTATTAAGAAGTGTTTCTGATCATAGTACTTCATTTTTGAGTGGTATTGCAAGAAAATTTACAAAGCATTATATCTTACCACGAGAAGAGTTTCTTCTCCGAGTACTTCATTTAAGTGTTGTAACCATTCACTAAAACAAAACAAAGAAGCATCGAGTACTACTCTAAGTGCTTCATGTACGAGTACTTAATTTATGAGTGATTACAATCATAGTACTTCGTTTGTGGGTGACAACCATTAAAGAAAACATCACAAAGAATCTTACCCTGTTGCGAGAAGTGTTTCTTATCTGAGTACTTTATTTATGGGTGGTAACATTAAAGAAAACACCATAAAGCATCATATCCAACTAAGAAGTATTTCTGATCATAGTACTTCATTTATGAGTGGTATCCTTTCAAAACACTCTACAAATTATTATATCTTACTACGAAACAAGTTTCTTCTCTGAGTACTTCATTTAAATGTTGTAACCATTCTCGAAAACACAACGAAGAAACACCAAGTAACACTCTAGGTGTTTTATGTCTGAGTACTTAATTTAAGAGTGATTCTGATCATACTACATTTATGGGTGGTACGCACTAAAGAAAACAACACAAAGCATCGTACGCTACTGCGAGAATTGTTTCGTATATGAGTACTACATTCAAGGGTGGTAACCATTAAAGAAAACACCACAAAACATCTTACTCTATTAAGAAGTGTTTCTGATCATAGTACTTCATTTATGATTTGTAACCTTGCAAGAAAACTTTACAAAGCATCATATCTTACCACGAGAAGAGTTTCTTCTCCGAGTACTTCATTTAAGTGTTGTAACCATTCACTAAAACAAAACAAAGAAGCATCGAGTACTACTCTAAGTGCTTCATGTACGAGTACTTAATTTATGATCGATTTTGGTCATAGTACTTCATTTGTGGGTGGAAATAATTAAAGAAAACACCACAAAGCATTATACTCAACGGCGATAAGTGTTTCTTATCTGAGTACTTCATTTATGGGTGGAAACCATTAAAGAAAATACCACAAAACATCATATCCTACTAAGAAGTGTTTCTGATCATAGTACCTCATTTAAGAGTGGTAACCTTTGAAAAATACTGTACAAATCTTTATATCTTACTATGAAAAGAGTTTCTTCTCCAAGTACTTTATTTAAGTGTTGTAACCATTCACTAAAACACAACGAAGAAGCATCGAGTATCACTCCAAATGTTTAATGTCTGAGTACTTAATTTATGAGTGATTCTGATCATACTACTTCATTTATGGTTGGTAACAACTAAAGAAAACACCACAAAGCATCGTACTCTGCTACGAGAAGTGTTTCTTATCTGAGTACTACATTCATGGGTGGTAACCATTAATGAAAACACCACAAAGCATCATACTCTATTAAGAAGTGTTTCTGATCATAGTACGTCATTTATAAGTGGTAACCTTGCAAGAAAACTTCACAAAGCATCATATCTTACCACGGGAAGAGTTTCTTCTACGAGTACTTCATTTAAGTGTTGTAATCATTCACTAAAACACAAAAAAGAACGAGTATTACTCCAACTGTTTCATGTATTAGTACTTAATTTATGAATGATTACAATCATAGTACTTCATTTATGGGTGATAACCATTAAAGAGAACATCACAAAGCATCTTACCCTGTTGCGAGAAGTGTTTCTTATCTGAGTACTTTATTTATGGGTGGTAACATTAAAGAAAACACCATAAAGCATCATATCCAACTAAGAAGTATTTCTGATCATAGTACTTCATTTATGAGTGGTATCCTTTCAAAACAATCTACAAATTATTATATCTTACTACGAAACAAGTTTCTTCTCTGAGTACTTCATTTAAATGTTGTAACCATTCACGAAAACACAACGAAGAAGCACCGAGTAACACTCTAGGTGTTTTATGTCTGAGTACTTAATTTAAGAGTGATTCTGATCATACTACATTTATGGGTGGTAAGCAGTAAAGAAAAAAACACAAACCATCGTACGCTACTGCGAGAATTGTTTCGTATCTGAGTACTACATTCAAGGGTGGTAACCATTAAAGAAAACACCACAAAGATCTTACTCTATTAAGAAGTGTTTCTGATCATAGTACTTCATTTATGAGTGGTTACCTTGCAAGAAAACTTTACAAAGCATCATATCTTACCACGAGAAGAGTTTCTTCTCCGAGTACTTCATTTAAGTGTTGTAACCATTCACTAAAACAAAACAAAGAAGCATCGAGTACTACTCTAAGTGCTTCATGTACGAGTACTTAATTTATGATCGATTTTGGTCATAGTACTTCATTTGTGGGTGGAAATAATTAAAGAAAACACCACAAAGCATTATACTCAACGGCGATAAGTGTTTCGTATCTGAGTACTACATTCAAGGGTGGTAACCATTAAAGAAAACACCACAAAGATCTTACTCTACTAAGAAGTGTTTCTGATCATAGTACTTCATTTAAGAGTGGTAACCTTTCAAAAACACTGTACAAATCTTTATATCTTACTACGAAAATAGTTTCTTCTCCAAGTACTTTATTTAAGTGTTGTAACCATTCACTAAAACACAACGAAGAAGCATCGAGTAACACTCCAAATGTTTAATGTCCGAGTACTTAATTTATGAGTGATTCTGATCATACTACTTCATTTATGGTTGGTAACCACTAAAGAAAACACCACAAAGAATCATATCTTACTAAGAAGTGTTTCAAATCATAGTACTTCATTTGTGAGTGGTAACCTTTCAAGAACACTCTACAAATCATTATATCTTACTACGAAAAGAGTTTCTTCTTTAAGTACTTCCTTTAAGTGTTGTTACCATTCACTAAAACACAACGAAGAAGCATCGAGTACCACTCTAAGTGTTTATGTACGAGTACTTAATTTATGAGTGATTATGGTCACAGTACTTCATTTGTGGGTGGAAATCATTAAAGAAAACACCACAAAGCATCGTACTCTACTGGGAGAAGTGTTTATTATCTGAGTACTTCATTTATGGGTGGTAACCATTAAAGAAAATATCACAAAGCATCATATCCTACTAAGAAGTGTTTCTGATGATAGTACTTAATTTATGAGTGGTAACCTTTCAAAAACACTGTACAAATCTTTATATCTTACTACGAAAAGAGTTTCTTCTCCGAGTACTTTATTTAAGTGTTGTAACCATTCACTAAAACACAACGAAGAAGCATCGAGTACCACTCTAAGTGTTTCATGTCCGAGTACTTAATTTATGAGTGATTCTGATCATACTACTTCATTTATGGTTCGTAACCACTAAAGAAAACACCATAAAGCATCGTACTCTGCTACGAGAAGTGTTTCTTATCTGAGTACTACATTCATGGGTGGTAACCATTAATGAAAACACCACAAAGCATCATACTATATTAAGAAGTGTTTCTGATCATAGTACGTCATTTATAAGTGGTAACCTTGCAAGAAAACTTTACAAAGCATCATATCTTACCACGAGAAGAGTTTCCTCTACGAGTACTTCATTTAAGTGTTGTAATCATTCACTAAAACAAAACAAAGAAGCATCGAGTACTACTCTAAGTGCTTCATGTACGAGTACTTAATTTATGATCGATTTTGGTCATAGTACTTCATTTGTGGGTGGAAATAATTAAAGAAAACACCACAAAGCATTATACTCAACGGCGATAAGTGTTTTTTATCTAAGTACTTAATTTATGGGTGGTAACCATTAAAGAAAATATCACAAAGCATCATATCCTACTAAGAAGTGTTTCTGATCATAGTACTTCATTTAAGAGTGGTAACCTTTCAAAAATACTGTACAAATCTTTATATCTTACTACGAAAAGAGTTTCTTCTCCAAGTACTTTATTTAAGTGTTGTAACCATTCACTAAAACACAACGAAGAAGCATCGAGTACCACTCCGAATGTTTAATGTCCGAGTACTTAATTTATGAGTGATTCTGATCATACTACTTCATTTATGGTTGGTAACCACTATAGAAAACACCACAAAGAATCATATCGTACTAAGAAGTGTTTCAAATCATAGTACATCATTTGTGAGTGGTAACCTTTCAAGAACACTGTACAAATCATTATATCTTACTACGAAAAGAGTTTCTTCTTTAAGTACTTCCTTTAAGTGTTGTTACCATTCACTAAAACACAACGAAGAAGCATCGAGTACCACTCTAAGTGTTTCATGTCCGAGTACTTAATTTATGAGTGATTCTGATCATACTACTTCATTTATGGTTGGTAACCACTAAAGAAAACAGCACAAAGCATCGTACTCTGCTACGAGAAGTGTTTCTTGTCTGAGTACTACATTCATGGGTGGTAACCATTAATGAAAACACCAAAAAGCATCATACTCTATTAAGAAGTGTTTCTGATCATAGTACGTCATTTATAAGTGGTAACCTTGCAAGAAAACTTCACAAATCATCATATCCTACCACGGGAAGAGTTTCTTCTACGAGTACTTCATTTAAGTGTTGTAATCATTCACTAAAACACAACAAAGAACGAGTACTACTCCAAGTGTTTCATGTATTAGTACTAAATTTTTGAGTGATTACAATCATAGTACTTCGTTTGTGGGTGACAACCATTAAAGAAAACATCACAAAGAATCTTACCCTGTTGCGAGAAGTGTTTCTTATCTGAGTACTTTATTTATGGGTGGTAACATTAAAGAAAACACCATAAAGCATCATATCCAACTAAGAAGTATTTCTGATCATAGTACTTCATTTATGAGTGGTATCCTTTCAAAACACTCTACAAATTATTATATCTTACTACGAAACAAGTTTCTTCTCTGAGTACTTCATTTAAATGTTGTAACCATTCTCGAAAACACAACGAAGAAACACCAAGTAACACTCTAGGTGTTTTATGTCTGAGTACTTATTTCTGATCATACTACATTTATGGGTGGTAAGCACTAAAGAAAACAACACAAAGCATCGTACGCTACTGCGAGAATTGTTTCGTATATAAGTTCTACATTCAAGGGTGGTAACCATTAAAGAAAACACCACAAAACATCTTACTCTATTAAGAAGTGTTTCTGATCATAGTACTTCATTTATGAGTGGTATTGCAAGAAAACTTTACAAAGCATCATATCTTACCACGAGAAGAGTTTCTTCTCCGAGTACTTCATTTAAGTGTTGTAACCATTCACTAAAACAAAACAAAGAAGCATCGAGTACTACTCTAAGTGCTTCATGTACGAGTACTTAATTTATGATCGATTTTGGTCATAGTACTTCATTTGTGGGTGGAAATAATTAAAGAAAACACCACAAAGCATTTTACTCAACGGCGATAAGTGTTTCTTATCTGAGTACTTCATTTATGGGTGGTAACCACTAAAGAAAATACCACAAAGCATCATATCCTACTAAGAAGTGTTTCTGATCATAGTACTTCATTTAAGAGTGATAACCTTTCAAAAATACTGTACAAATCTTTATATCTTACTACGAAAAGAGTTTCTTCTCCAAGTACTTTATTTACGTGTTGTAACCATTCACTAAAACACAATGAAGAAGCATCGAGTACCACTCCAAATGTTTAATGTCCGAGTACTTAATTTATGAGTGATTCTGATCATACTACTTCATTTATGGTTGGTAACCACTAAAGAAAACACCACAAAGAATCATATCGTACTAAGAAGTGTTTCACATCATAGTACTTCATTTGTGTGTGGTAACCTTTCAAAAATGCTGTACAAATCTTTATATCTTACTATGAAAAGAGTTTCTTCTCCAAGTACTTTATTTAAGTGTTGTAACCATTCACTAAAACACAACG
>CAXKVX010004188.1:0-22669 GCA_964058865.1 Eleocharis quinqueflora
ATATTTGATTCTTTTACCCCTTCTTGAACTGGATTTATGCGTACCTTTTTTGAACCAACTTGAATGGTATATGTATGCTCTCTTCCATCATGCACAGCTAGATTGTCATATTGCTAGGGACGCCGGAGAATCAGATGCGAGGAATCCATTGGAACCACATCGGCATAAATGGTGGCAGTGTAAAGTGGCCCGAGTGTGAGTTGAAAGTGGCACCTTTTATTGACTTGAATTTTGGCTCCTTTGTTCACCCACCGAGTTTGTATGGATTTGTATGGGTGGTGGTACTAATACGAAGTTTTCTTACTGCTTCCTCCGAAATCACATTTTCCCAACTTCCTGAATCAATTATTACCACACACTTCTTATTCTCAATTATGCACATAGTTTTGAAAATGGCATGCCGCTTCCAATCTTCTGTTGATTTTGGCCTTAAGCAAAGTCTTCTCATAACTAAGCTTTCAGCCGAGAGATTCTCGGGATTCATTTCATGTATTTCTTCCTCTTCATCCCCATTTTCAATTTACATTTCCTCTTCCTCAAAACCGTCATTGGCATATAAATGAGGTCGAACCTTTGGGCACTCTCTTGCATAGTGGCCCATTTGACGACAATTATGGCATCGGATATTGGCTTTAGAGTTTTCTGGGTATTTTGGTTTGGTTTAGTTGGAGGTGGGAGTAATTGGGGTCGGTTGGAATTTGTAGTGTTATTTGGAGTGGGACGAAAATGAGAAGAGTTAGAGTTGATAGAGGAATTACCACGGTTGAAGTTGCGACTTTTTGCGAGCTGTTTTTCAACAACTTTTGCTTTGGATTGAGCTTCACCCGCATTGATGAAAGTATGAACCACTAGCATATCCTGAATATTCATTCGAAGGCCATGCAAATATCGCGCAACCCTCAAATCTTCGGTCTCACTGATTTGGTTTCGTGCCTCGAGTTTATAAAACTCAAGAGTGTACCTCCACACTTTTTGCACCTTGGGAGAGAGATTGAAATTGCTGGAAGAGTGTTTGTCAGTAATTAAGAGGGAGAAACTCACGGTTCATTTCACGCTTCAAGTCAAGCCAATCGTTGAGAGGTGGAAGGTTGTCGAGATAGCGACGATACTTGAATGATTGCCACCATGCTGCTGCTCTATCTCGAAATCGGATTGTCACCAACGGCACTTTCTTGTCTGGAGGGATTTCTTTGAGCTCGAAGACCTCTTCAACTTTGTTCTTCCAGTCAAGATACTCTTCGGGATTTAAACTGCCAGAGTAATCTGGAATTTCTACTCGTAGACCGGCATCCCACTTGGTTTCTTGGTTTTGTGGATTTCCATTATTGTTAATATGTGGATTTTGGGGATTTTGTGGATTGTTGACGGGAGTAAGGCGTGCCACAAGATTAGTGAGGACTTCCATAGTTTCGGCATGCCTTTGCATAACTTCGGCTTGGTTTTGTTGCATACGATCTAGGATAGCAAGAAGGTTTGGATCGGCCATGATGTTTGTGAAAGGTGGAAATAGCGTGATGTTTTGTTGATGAAGGTGTTCGTCGAATATGGCGGTTGTCGAAAATACAACTTCACGCAAGTGCGAAGGTGATTGTCGAACCTCGCTCTGATACCAATTGACGCAAGTCGGTCCCAATACTATCTTGTCCGATAAGCTTAAGTACTCGGTTTATTAGTAAAAAGGAGAATAAAATGAAATTTCAGTCACAAAAGATAGTCAAAGTTAATTACGATCCCGACAAGCATAGTCAAAGTTATTATAAATATTACCTAAATATAACATAACTTATCAATTAATTTATTAATACTTTTATTAATAAAAAATTCAACCGGTCCATCCACTGAGTTCATATGTATGAGTAAACAAAAGTAAACAATTCACGAATGGATTGGCCGGTGTTGGCAACAGCGGTTTTATGAATTTTTCTAAAAATCGGTGTTCACAATTTCGACATTTTTTTTCACGCTTACATGACAAATTTTCTTTCTATTTATGATTTATTTATTAAATTGTAATATTAAAAAAATCGGAACCCTTGTCACTCAAAATAAAATAGCTAGTTTTTGCACTGTCAAAATCCATTGTAATATTCATCTCTATGCACCAGTCAAACAGTATATACTGTACTCGCAGATACTCCTATCAGCAGCCTATTTAATACCTTCTGACCTCTCTGACGAATACCACGAAACCCCATCATCTCTCCTGTCTCTCTTACTACAATGGCTCCATGTCACCTTAACAAACACACCCTTCTCTGTTACCTTCTTCTCACATTTGTTTCTCTTGCCACCGCAGCTCACATCCCTGCCGTGATCGTGTTCGGCGATTCGACTGTGGATCCTGGTAACAATAATGTCATCGGCACTCTTTTGAAGAGTAACTTTCCACCGTATGGCCGTGATTTGAAGAATGGACCGACGGGTCGGTTCTGCAATGGAAGGCTGTCTACTGATTTCATTTCTGAGGCAGTCGGGTTGCCGCCTCTCGTGCCGGCATATCTTGATCCTGCATATAGCATAGAGGATTTCGCAAAAGGGGTTTCGTTCGCCTCAGCTGGTACCGGACTTGACAATGCCACATCTGATGTTATGGTAAGTTGTGTTTAGATAGTTAATTTAATTAATTATTTATTTATTTATTTTATTATGATATCAGTGCAATGGTAAACTGAGAATAAATTAAGAAGCAATTGGTACTAAATGGTGACAAAGCAATTAAACGCTTTACAAAATAATTCTTCAACTGAATTTTAGTTATACTAATCATCATTGATAATTTAATATATATGAACTTGCACATATAAGAAATAACCCCCCAATTTAATTGAAGATCTAACGTACACACAGATGCATGGAAAAGCATGAAATGGTCTTAAATACAAAAGCTGATCTCTCACCTAATTTCCTGTGGCAACTTTCGTAATTTTAGAATATTAGATCAATGGAGAATTAATGCAACCTTTTCAATGGAGAATATTAGATCTCTCTGATAATTATCTGTGGTATTCTCAGATAATTATCAGTGTACCAAAGTACCATTCTCTGCTAAATTCAGATCAAGTCTCTTAGCTTCTGCCCCCTACTTCAATTCTCCAAAATTAACCTAGCGATCTGTTTTTATTTTTTCTACACAGTATTTGTATTCAATTATATTCTAATGAAGTCATTCATTAGAGACATCAAGAAACATTTGTTATCAATGTGAAACATGTGTATATATAAAAACGGTTTGTGTTGATAAGAATGCAGATTTAATTTTTTATTTTTATTTTTGAGAGTTGTTAAATTTTTATTTTTTATTTTATTTTATTTTAACATAGTTAGTTAGGAAATTAAAGTTGGGGAACAAAACTTTGGGTTCGGTTGGCACCTCCCTTGTTTTATATATAAATATGTATAGAACAATATAAAGCAACTAAACTTTATTAGTTAATGATTATTTATTTTAATTGATAAAATCTAATATAGAGGCATCAAAATTAAACCTGGATACCTCAATCATTTTTTCACATATAAAAATTGATATGTAATTTTTATGGCTCTTTCGCCACTCTCTGCTTTCCCATAGAAACCCACAGAGCGCACAAAATTCATGATGGATGCTCATCAAAATACTTAATTAAAAATTGGTACTTTACTTATATTTTTATTTCGAAATTTCATATTGAAATTTTCAAATTTAAAAATCCATAAGAACTATCTCCAGGTATATTTCCACACAAAAATATTACACAGCACTAAAATGTATGATCGATTCTTTAATGTACAACTACAAGTGGTTGTGTTTTTAGTGTGGAATGAGCATTAAAGTTGTCAAAAAAATTTAATAGGTGCAACACATACATTTCCTACGCAAAATGTAATATATTAATTAACTCATTATGTTAGACATGATTTTTCTAAGTCAATATAATTTACTTTAGTTGAACTAGATCTAGGTTGGAAGAAACAAATGGTATTTATGCATGATTTCATTATATACATTGCTATATTGAGAGCATACAAAAGAGTATTTTAAAAAAAAAAAGATGGTACTAGTTGGAGAATCTGCTGTGAATCTGTAAAATAAAGCAAATAGTTATTGTGAGGTTTGAACATGTACCAGTGGATTCTTAAATTCTTAGAAAAAACCTGCCAAATATAACTTAACTAAAATTGAATAAATAAATGAATACGGAATACTTGTCATATTTTTTTCAGCTCTAGTATAGATAATAAGGGTATTTTCTAGTATACATTCAACTCTTACGATCTATAAATTTTAACAAATAATATTTAAATTAAGAAAGAAAAATTATACATTTGTTCTTACGTACTTGAATTAATTAATTTAAAAATGTTTACTCTTTCATTAATTAATTTAATTTTTTTAATGAGACATTTTAGTGTTTATATGTTGAATGACTAATCAGATTTCAAAATTGATTTGAATTCACTACAGGCTTTCGCTAAATAATTAAGAAAACATTTATAATTTCATAATTTAATTAATTTCTAATAATATTTTTAAATATATGTACCATAAAAATTTAGATATGTCATAAAAAACTAAATTTAACTTTAAATTATCCAAAATATATAGTTAGTAGCCCTTTCAATTCTTTTTACTGTGGTGATCTGTGATTTAATTTTAGGAAAAACCTATAGTGTCCCATGTTTTGCTTCTGAGATGTCTAAAAAGGAGAGCTCCCTAAAATCAAAGTGTGGGTCCCGTGCGGAACCCGCGCGTCAGTGCCAGCGGAAAAACTGAGGAGCAAAATACGAGGCACTGTATCGGCGTTCTTAATTTTAACAAAGATATAATTAATTAATTTGTCTTTAATTCTTTGGGATGTGAGGATGTCCCACATGTAGCATGGCATGCATGCCACCAGCCGTGACTGACATGTAGTTGAGTAGTTCGTTGTATTTAATTTATTGCCAACCAATGAATGCTTCATGAATTGTGTCTAGTTAATTAATTACACGACAACCAATAGAACAACATATTTAATTGCAGAACCACAAAAAAATGCAATAACGATTTTTTATTTTTGTTCCTATGAAATAGAAGTAAATTAAATAAAGGCGTCAGTTATGTCATAATGGGAGAGATTAATTTTTTTTTTTATCTTGTAAAGTAATGGAAATACCTAGGAGAAAGTAAGATGTTAAGTGGATTTCCAAAGAAAAAAAATGAATCAAAACCGGCATGCTATTGCTACATACTACTTTTGAAAAAAAAAATTGACAAAAAAACATGTAACTTTATTTTATTTTTTTGCAATTTCCTTTTGAAAAGAAAATTGGCAAAAAAAAAAAAAACGTTGCAATTTCCTTCCATTGAAGAATTATTTTGGTCAACTGATTTAGATGTTTCTAACTTAGAGAAAAGATAAATCAGTAATGTTTCTAACTACAATGTGTGATGGATCGTGAGGTGTGTCCAAAATAGATAAGTCGCGACAAACGGTACATGTCTTGGGAATCAGGTGATGATTGAGAAGCACGAGTTATCGTCTTCTCAAATTATAGAATATTTTAATATTGTGCTTTAATTCTTTATCTCTTTTTTCTTTTTTTTTAAAAATATTTTTCATGTAGTTTAAATGATCGCATTTTTTGATCGCTTTATATATGAAATCATATAAGAAAATTTTATATGAAATTATATAAAAAAAATTTGAAGGGCTTGACTTCAATTTTTTTTTCCGAAAATAATGTTTTGATTTGATAAAAAAAGATCCATTTTGAAAATTCAGAGATGAAACAGGAGAAATTAACCTTTCAAAGAAAATAGTAGACAATGAGCTCACCGACTCACCCTTTTGGTGGTCCCTTTTTCGTTTGAAAGTTGATATACAAATTTACTCAAATTAAATGAATTACTATTTATGTTAATGACTTTATCATACACTCTAAAAAATGACTTTTTCATAGAACTTATTGACTTATACAATACTTTATTATTATGTTAAATAAATTACTAATTTATTATTCATGTTACTGATATTTAAGCTGAATAATAAAAAAAAAACTACACAATAAATTTAAGGATAATGTTCCGTAAATACCACATTTGATATCAACTATTGATATCGATTTTATTATGCACATTTAGTTGAGTTATAATGCACATTATTTAAGTTATTATGCATGTTATATCATAACTATTTCAGTACAAAAAATAACATGTATAACTATTTCATTACAGAAAATAACATGCATAATAACTCAAATAATATGCACGATAACTCAACTAAAGGTGCATAATAAAATCGACAACATGTATAACTATTTCATTACAAAAAATAACATGCATAATAACTCAAATAATGTGCATGATAACTCAACCAAAGATGCATAATAAAATCGGTACTAATAATTAGTATCAAATATGGTATCTACGTATCAGCTCTCAAAATTTAATACAAAAATCATTTACTCAAAAAATAATTACTCATATTACATTAAATAATAAACTCAATTACATTCGTGACGATATCATTATAAAATCTCTCTAACATATTTAACGGATTGCCAAGAACATAGGAAATGTGGTTCATAAGTGTAGCAGCATGCGGCAACTAGATTTGGTATTTTCCTTTTGGTTGGTAGCACGCATGCGCCATGCGCCAACTTGATTTGGTATTTTTTTTCCCGCTGTTTCATGAACAGAAATCAAAATATATCAAATACAAGTTAACATGCGCCAATTTAATTGTTTGTGCTCACAAAATTAGTTCAACCTTCTTTAAAAAAAAACAAAAGAAAAGAAACTATTCCAATTCACAAAATTAGTCCCATAAAAAAATTACATAAATAATTTACTACTTATTGTAAAATATATTATTTTAATATGAATTTAAAACATACATTTTTATTTATTTATGTGATTGGCGGTAATTATAGAATAAATTTATTGAAAAAATATAAACTTTAGTTACCTAACTGACAAACAAGATTCTGTAGGGCTTAATTATCTCTTTAATGATAAAAAAAATAAGAAAGTGATACTTTAAAAATTTTAAGAACCAAAATCACAAACCAGTTATGATTTTTGCATTATATACACTCACGATAATTGATATACATCATAAATAAATAAAATAATTGATTCCCTATCATCTAAAACTAGCTCCACCTATTCCCGATTTTTTTATTAGAAATTTAATAAATAAATTATAATAGAAAGAAAGATTGCTCTAGAAGTTCGAAAAATAGAAAATGTCGGAGTTACAAACAGTGACCATTTGGAAAAATCCAAAATGTCGATGTTGCCAGTACATGCCTTTTGATTTGTTTAGCTTTTGTATCAAAATTTTTTATTAATAAAATATTACTAATTTAATTCATGTTAGGTTATATTTAGGTAATTTTTTCTAACAACTTCGGCTACGCTCGTCAGAATTGTAATTGGTTTTTCATCCTCGCAAGTAATCGAATTGTAGATATCCGGGTCGACTTCCATCGCATTGAGTCTAATTTGTGATCGAAGAAATGAGCAATTCAAAATTGAATCTGACAAAAACTCGTGATAAAAATACTAATTAAGACATAAGTTGAAGATGATGTCAAATTTGAGATGCACATTTCTCCGACCGCAAATCAAACTCGACGTGATGGAAGTATATTCGAAAATTTACAGCTCGATGACTTGCAATGTTAAAAAAACTAATAACAATTTCGACGAGCGTAGACGAAGTTACTAAAAAATATTAAGTATGATTGGCATTTTTCTATTTTTGTAGCAATTTCGGCTACGCTCGTCGGGACTGTAATTAGTTTTTTTAACGTCGCAAGCCATTGAGTTGTAGATATCCTAGTCTACTTTCGTTCCGTCGTGTCTGATTTGTGGTCAGAGAAATGTGCATCTCAAATTTGACACTATCTTTTGCTTATGTCTTAGTCATTTTTATCACGAGTTTGCGTGAGATATAATTTGAATTGCTTGTTTCTCCGATCATAAATCAAACTCGACGTGATGGAAGTAGACTTGGATATCTATAGAACGATGACTTGTGATGATAAGAAAAACTAATTACAGTCCCAACGAGCGTAGCCCAATTTTCTACAAAAAATTACCTAATCATACTCAATATTTTTTGTAGCAATTTCGGTTACGCTCGTCTGGACTGTAATTAGTTTTTTTAATGTCGCAAGCTATTGAGCTGTTGATATTTGAGTCTACTTTTATCTCGTCGAGTTTGATTTGCGATTGGAGTAATGTGCATTTAAAATTTTGTTGTATCTTCAACTTATGTTTCAATTAGTAATTGTTTATCATGAGTTAGCGTCATAATCAATTTTGAATCGCTCGTTTCTCCAATCGCAAATCTGACTCGATGCAATGAAAGTAGACTCGAATATCTATAGCTCGATAGCTTGCGACAATAAAAAAATTAATTACGTTCTGACAAGCGTATCCAAAGTTTTTACAAAAAAATACCTAAATATAACTTATCTCATGAGTTAAATTATTAATATTTTTATTAATAAAAAATTCAACCCACATAGCAAACCAAAAGAAAATTTTAAACAAAAAAATTGTACGGTATTGACGACATCGGTCTTTTGGTTTTTTTTTCCAAAATGTATGTGTTTACAACTCCGATCTTTTCTATTTTTCAAACTTTTCGACCAAATTTTCTAGTTATAATTTATTTATTAAATTTCTCATGTCCAGTATCCACCAACAATTAGCTCGTTTTAGGAGTAATGTGAACAATCCACATAATAAAGCTTCCACACCTAGTATCCATCTTAGAAAAGTTAAATTAATTTGTTCAAAACTGTCAATTACTAAATATAATTAAATAATAACAGCTATTCTGTAAATTAAAATTTATATGTATTATCGGATTTTACAAAATGAAAGATCAATTTTATTCATATTCGTAGCATAATCTGTCTACTTGTTATATTATACAATCATCATTATTATTATTATTATATATTATTACTTATCATCATCATCATCATTGTTATCGGTTATCTCAACTAACAACGACAAAACGACATATTTGTTCTTTCGAATAGTAAATAATATCACTCTTCTATTTCAAAATAATATCTTTTTAAGTTCTACACTATATTCCAATTGCACACTAAACTATTTTTTAGTCTAGTGGCTAAGAATAACTATTTTGATGTAACAAATCATAAGTTCTAAAAAAAATTTAAAAAATTAAATCATTCAAATTTAAATAGCCCATGTGTTATATGAAAAAATATTCCAATTGCACTGTTTCTTCGTTTAGCAAACACAGCTGTCATTTTCCTTCATTTTAATTGCTAGACTTATTATGGACCGTTAATGCTGCTGACAAGCCCAACAGGCCGACATTTATTGGGCCCAACGTAAAACAGGCCAGTAGGGCACTAGGGCCTAGCCTTTGGAGCATTGACCACTTGACGACCAATTAATACAAATAATTGGTTCCATTTCACTTTTTCACGAGCAAATTTAATGACTTGTATTAATTAAATAAAGCATTAAACTAAAGATATATTTCTTAAACAATTTGAAATTGACTGTGATTCTTTTTTCATAGTGAAGAATGTTATCCCCCTCTGGATGGAAATAGAATACTTCAAGGATTACCAAAAGGAGCTACGCCGGTACATAGGTACAGCCAGAGCCAAATACACTGTAAATGAAGCAATCTACGTTATCAGCATCGGCACGAACGACTTTCTAGAAAACTATTTTGCATTTATCACAGGAAGGATCCTTCAGTTTACCATCAAAGAGTTTGAGGATTTTCTTGTCAATCAGGCAGCTGATTTTATCACAAATATATACAAGCTCGGCGCACGGAAAATAGCCTTTGCCGGGTTGAGTCCGATGGGGTGTTTGCCGTTGGAGAGAACTACCAATATAATCGGGAAAGGTGGATGCAATGAGAAGTACAATCGCATTGCAAGCGACTTCAATGCAAAATTGCAAGTGATGATTTCAGAGCTTTGTACAAAGTTGCCAGGGCTTAAGTTGAGATATTCACCAGTCTATGATAGTGTGCTTGAAATCATCTCCAATCCTTCTAATTATGGTAAACAAAGAAAAACAAAACTTTTTTTTTTGCACTCCCGTGAGGAAACTAAGCTGCATTATATAAGTTTAAAGTTTAAACTGATATAATTACTCCGTATCTGTTATCGTTTCACTACACACTGAAATTCCAAACAGAAACTAAACCAGCACAATATATAAGACCATTCAAGTAACTAACTGAATTTGAACCAAATTTACTAATCTTTATAGATTGAGCAGTTTAAATTCTTGTTTTTTCAACCCTGGAATACTACTGGTCAATTCTGGCATAAGCTGACAAAGATGTAACACAGGGCTTGAGAATGTTGCAGAAGGTTGTTGCGGCACAGGGAAGTTCGAAATGGGAATTCTCTGCGACTTGAAGTATAAGTTAACATGCCCTGATGCCAACATATACCTATTTTGGGATGCATTCCATCCAACTGAAAAGATCAACCGTTTGATGGCTAATCTGACGCTGCACACTGCCTTCAGAGAGTTGATTTAAGTCGACAAATTTTGATTGTCCAAGATGTTAGTGTATAGCTTCACGCTAAGTCGCTAAGCCATGTTTTAAACATCTGTTGAGTGCAGAGTTGCGCGTATGGTACAGTCAGTAGATTTACGTTTACCCATTAATTAGTTCGGCAGTTGATTCCATGAATTTGTAGAAGGAAAAAAAATTCATCCAACTAAATATGTAATGAAATAAATATATAAATATTAGAAAAGTTCTCAAGTAATTTACACATATCAATGAAATTTGGACCTATTTAGGCCTGTCTTGGAGTACAAAAAATTGCCCAAATGAGGGCAAAACGAGAAGCTCTATATATATTTCCTCCATCATAAAACCTTAAAAATATGATCTACTTCCTACTGAACCAGCCACACAACGTCATATCAGTAGATCTGTTCTCCTGACAAATACTGAGAATGTTGTGACTTGTGACATACTAACAGCTATATAATAGATTCGATAAAATAGAGAGAGGGAGAGATTAGAATAGAGAGAGAGAAAGACAGAGTGAATGAGTTTGTAAACTGTTTCATTGCTTCTATCTATTCGGATTACCAGGGGCGGATCTATAGTGGCCCAGGGTAGGCAAGTGTCTACCTCTGAAATTTGAAGCCCAGTAGAAGTTTATTGATGAACTAATAGAGTGTCTACCTCTGAAAATAAAAAAATGTTTGTCTCTGGCCTTTTCCCAGCCCATCCAACTCACAGCCAGCTCAATAAAAAAAAAATCCAAAAGTCCAGCGTACAATCTGACTCCTCTTTGCGACTTAACAAAACCAAAGAAAAAATTTGTGCTATGGCCTGCCACTTGTGCTGTGTGCGTCCACATCCAAAAAAATTCCTTTCTCCCACAATATACACCCAGATGCATGATTAGTCAGCATTTTTTTACTAAAAGAAAAAAATAAGTATTAATTAAGGGTAAATATGGTATAAAAAATTAATAATTCCTCTTAGCTCTCAATATTAGAAATATAGCACTCAAAAAATAGCGCCACCATATAATTAAATGGAGAAAAAACAACAAAAAGAAGTTATAGTATATTTGGCAAGGCAGGTGCAGAATACAACAAAACTAAATTACCATAACACTGATTTGGTGAAAGTTCTACGATGGTTGAAAGGACATTTTCAATGATGAATGTGATGAAAGAAGCATCAAGAAATAGAATGTGAGATCAATGGTTGAATAATTGGTTGGTGATTTATACTGAGAGAGATTTGTTCAAAGGTGGTGATAATGAAAGAATTATTCAAAATGTGAAGACTCGTAGAGGCCGACTCGATTTATCGTCCACATTTTGAATTTATTTTGTTTGTGCTACTATATTTTATTTATATTTGTTTTTTTAATATGTAAACGTGCATTTTAATGACATTTAATATATTGATTTTTTTTTAATTTTATATATAAATGTGTCTACCTTTGAATGAAATTCTGAATCCGTCACTGTGGATTACATGTCCTTAAATAGGCTTATAGCCTTGTATCTAGTACAATGACTTAGAGTCCCATCTTTTGTTGCCTAGTATCCTATATACGTTAATACTAATACTGATTCAAAAAATAACTCGTAGACTATTCTCCTGCTTCAAAAAAAACAACTATACTGATTGATACTGTTCTCCACAGTCCACACTAACCATGTTGTAACTGTGACTTACCGAACCTCAAGGAATGGAAAGGAAAAAAAAAAACAGCGATATGCTACTTTAGAATAAACATTCTGCTCTGAAATATTTTGATGTCTCTAGCTAATTTCTGATACAGTAATTAGATTTAGTACTGAACTCGTTATGAAACTAAAAAGAAACAAGATTCAGAGGTATTGGTGAAGATATATTGCCGATTAGTTCCGCTTAGCATTAATGGCCTCATAACTTTAGTCGTTGTGACCCGTTTTGGTTGGAAGTTATGTAATTGGGCTGGGATGGGAGCCTGTAACTGGGGTCGTATTTGACCCGTTTAGAGAAAAGCTACAAAATAAACAAACACTGGCAAAAGCCTAGGGGTCTACGAGATTTTTTTTTCTAAGAAGTACGAGCCTATCAGATTCAAAAAGAAACATGTCGTAGAAGATTTATTAGACCGTTTGGAGTTCAATAATAATTAATGCCAAATTCTGCTATGATTAAAATTAACTTGATTTCACTATTATCGATGCAAAATCAATTTTATTGTACAATTATTGATGATGATTAAAGAATACAATTAATTTGAGTTTAATTTTTTTGTCCATAGAAGACTCACTCATAATTAATTAAGGCAAAAATTTGAATACTCCACTAGTTGAGTACACATGTGTACTCCAATTAGTGATGATTGGTGAAATTTACTAAATTAAATTGAAAAGGTAAAATTATTATATATATTATAAAATATAATGAATATGTGGAGATGAGTATATTGGATGAGTATGCAAAATTTTATCATTTTATTATAAGATAAAATGCATGTGATTGATGAAATTGAGTGCACTGAATGCTCTGGTGAAGTAAACAAGTTTTTGCCATTAATTAATTATGTTTAACAGGACATCGGGTGTTTCTTGCATTGCTTAGCCACATGCAAGTGGCGGAGCTTAGCACTGGATCAATTGAAGATACATAAAATTTCTATACTAAATATTCAAATGAAAATACTTTCAAACCATATATCTAAAACAGATTTGAAAATATGAAAGTTTTATTTTAAGATTTATACCTTTTTAATTTCTGAAAATATTACATAAGGTTTTCGTTCACTACTGCTTAAATGCATTTCGATCCTCATTATTTAGTGGTAAATGAGGTTGTCAAGTACCGATGTAGAAAGATCAAATGGATTATCAACGCATATATAGACTTGTCTAACATGTGAAACAGTTACGAAAAGACTGTTTTCATTAACCGTGTAATTAATGAAAATATAAAAATCTTTTGTTAACCGTCTCGTGAAATAAACGAAAGAGAACAAATTATCGTTAATCTTTTCGTTATGAAATTAATTTTCGTTAATCATTTGTTGTTAATTGTTTTGTTAAACTTTCCATCTCCTTGTCACCTCGCCCTCTCTTGTTTTTTTCCTCAATATGTCCCTTCACTCTTTTGTTTATTGTAGTTAGAAGTCAAGCAAGTCCCTTCACTCTTTGTAAGGAATCTAATGATTCTTAGAATTAATCGTGTACATCCAATCATTGCTTTTCTTTATGCAAGTTGTTGAAGGTTCCGTAAAAAAATGCGAGAAAACTGAAGAGCACTATTAGACCGAAGTTCTTTACTTGTCTTGATGGTGTAACTCCAGAATCTCGATCCAAATCTTGTCTCTTCTCTATATATGTTTATCACTTATTTTGTATGTGTGATAGAAGAAAAAATAAAGAAACTATGAAACCAATAGTCACGGAACAATATAATTTCCTTAACTGTTTTGTGCATCACACGAAATCACAAAAAATTTCGTTAATCATTTTATAATTTAAAAAATGAATTTGTTTGATTATAAAATTTTCGTTTGAAATGAAAAGAAAAATGGCGAAACGATCAGCCGTTGACAACTCTATGCATATAGACTTGAGAAGTGGGAATTGTTTTTAATTATTTTTCTTTGATTTTTTTTTTATATGGGCCTATATGAAGCAATAGATGGAAAGTTTGTATATGCCACAAATGGACTAATTGAGACAATTTTTCAATTCATTGTTAAAGAAGGGTTCATTTTTGTACGGATGAGTATAATCGAACCAAACAAAAATTAGCTCCTATTCAATACATGTTTTCTAACATTTTAGTGCTGATTTTAGTTTATATTGAACGTCACTTGATAATATCTTGTTGAGACAATCCTAACTTTTTTTTTAATGCGTTTCTAATTTTATAATTCTTTCTTTCAAGCACACTATAATTACAGATAAAGCAAAACATATTATGACTCTATTTCAGAAACAAAACATGATGATTAGCATATCAATCCAACAAATCTGAAAACTTCGCCATGTCCACACATAAAATTGTCATACAATTCACACATAAAATTGTCTAAATATTAGTTAATTTAGAATCAGATTATCCCTGGAACGACCATATATATATATATATATGCAAGTATTGGTTAATGCACAAATTTAAACACCTACAGGTGGTTACCGTATCAATATTTGAAAGCCCATCATCGAAATATGTTTAAGAAATAAATATGTTCAGATTAGCATAAAGATAATTTAAGGTTCTAATAAATTTTTGATCCGTTGCAAACTAAAAGCTTTCGTAGCTCAGTTGGTTAGAGCACCCGTTTAGTAAGCGGGAGGTCTTGAGTTCGACTCTCAACGAAAGCAATCTTTAATTATTTTCTATTTTTTGTCGTTTGAATCTCAGGGTGGATCCAGGCCTGAGAAGTCCAGGTCAGTTCTCAGCTAAATATTGTTTGAAATACAATAATTGTCTGAACTCGACTACGGATTACATGTTTATAAATTTTATAAAATTTTATAAACATGGATTAAATTACCTCGATCGAAAATCCGCCACCGAGAAACCACACATTGGACAGTCTTGGTGTCACACAAAGCTAAATTGTCTTTAGTTGTACCACACAATTATTCACCAATTCTTATAGACATGTTACTGTTAATTTTAACAATTGGCTTCTGCAAAACAATTTTAATCGTTTGAGTCGTCATCAATAATCAGCCTTTCAGCATCCAGTGCGCATCTCTGCACTGATCGCCACAGAGAAGCAACACCATAGCAAGCATCGTTCTCCTGTGATGGCCTTGAGAGCAGGAAAAAAATGCAAAAGCGCAAAAAGAAAGCATCTTTTGAGCTACTGTATCACGAGACCTCCATTGATATTTAACCTTCAAATACAACTTGACTTCATGTTGCTCTCTTCCCGTACAAAAATGTGTTGCAAAACACTGACATCAAACAATGATAGCATTTAATGAATCACTTAACTGTCTATAACAAATGAAGAACGAATATGTGGTGCATTGATTGACTCCTAAAAAAGACCTTGTGTTTGTGCTGACTCTTTACAAATTATGTCTGTGAAAATTGCACAGAGAAACCGAAGTACTACTAAATGAATGCAAATGATTGTGAGAAACTTTCGGTATGACAAAACATGTTGTATATCATAAGATACCAGAAACTTAAAAGAGATGTTATAGCATGTTCAGACAATTTCCACACAGGAGGCTAAACATCATGTCACATTGAATCATGATCTAAAAATGTAACTTTCCTAGACTTGAGAAGAATACCAAAAGCCACATGTTCTTTCTCTGTTATGCCAAGAGACAATTCTTAGTTGAGGAGAGGATAACAAAAAGGGCAAAAAGAGGACCCATGCTCTTTTTATCCCCATATTTCCCTTCTCATGCACTTTTTGCTTATGCGTTGTCTTTCCTGCCCTTGAAGCAAAGCTTCAGATAGAGAGGGAGAGAGAGAGCGAGATCACTAGTGGTCTATAATTTTTTTTTTCAAAATGGAACCAGTTCACTGTATCAAAAAAAAGAAAGACACTTGTTTACTTCTCTAGAGGCCATTTGTTATCCCTTACTGCTTTCTGGGGTTTGCTGTCTTCTTCACCACGAAAGCTATATCTTGGTTCTTAGATATTCCCTGGATATTGGCATGAACAGCAACTGTTTTTCTGTATCCCCATGGATTCTAAAATGATTCAAATCCGTTCATATCACTGTTCCTGCTTTATAATTTCCCTTTAAAAACACCCAATTTTACTTCCTCCCTTTGTACATGATCATTCTCAAAGTTGATTCGTTCAACATCTAAACAACATGTTGTTGGATCACCTCTTGATCAGCCAAACTCTGCACCAAAGCTCGAACTTCTCAAGGATGCAACAGCAGTCCTTGAATAATTGCAGAGATAAGTGCATAGTTTGATACAATTCAAACCCAAAAAGCAAACAATGGCTTTATGCTTCCGAGTTCTGCGAATAGGAAAGAAGAAAGCAAATGCAATTTCCCTACCTCCGCCCCTACCTCCCTATTTCCCCTCGTCTTCTTCAGGTCTAACCGAGGTGGAAATCATGGAAAAGAGAAGGTGGGATAGCCTCGAGTCATGGTCAATGCTACTAGATGCTGGTACACTAGATGGTTCTGATAACTCAGGGACTAAGAAGGAAGAATGGATGGCAGATTTGTCACAATTGTTCATTGGTAATAAATTTGCTTCCGGATCAAATAGTAGGATATATCGTGGCATTTACAAGCAGAGAGCAGTAGCAATAAAGATGGTTAAGATACCTGATCAAGATGAAAATAGGAGAGAAACGCTGGAGAGAGAGTTTAACTCAGAAGTTGCGTTTTTGTCTCAGCTTTACCATCCAAATATAGTACAGGTTTGAATTGTGATCCTATTTTTCTTTCCTTCCATTGTTGTTATTCTAATGATTGCATTAAAATTTCTTGTGAGACTGAATCTATATGAGTACTGTTGTATAGGAAAGTACAATATAAGTATATGGTGCATCTATGTCAATACCGCACCAGCATTATCAGTGCATCATTCTGCACCAACAGTTCAATACATCTCAAACGTATTAACTACCAGATATGTTTGTAATTGTTCAGGATAATTTAAATATAAATCATGCTAATTAAATGACAATAATTTGCATTATCTCCTAGCTTAAATTGAGCCATTTCAAATTAATCCATTATAGTTTGCTAACGATTATGTCCCATCCTTTTATAAAATGTTGTTGATTTCAAACATTTAACATAGATTTCAGTGGTGGGATTGAGTGACAGGTGGAATATCCAATTTATCAATACAATAAAGCTGGTAGGATTGTGCATGCATGGAAGTTAATGATATTCCCTCTTAGAAACAAAGATGTTAAAGAGTAATAGTTTCGTTCAACTAAATTTGTTGATTAATATAGAAGAAATTCTTTACATAGGAAGGATTCATTTTATTTTATCCCACTTGCCATTGTAGTTTATTGCAGCATGCAAGAAGCCACCGGTGTACTGTATAATAACAGAATACATGTCTCAAGGTACCCTCAGAATGTACCTCCACAAGAAAGAACCATACTCTCTCTCCACTGAAACCGTTCTAAGGCTCGCACTCGACATCTCCCGAGGGATGGAATATCTTCATGCACAAGGCGTTATCCACCGAGATCTCAAATCCCACAACTTGTTATTAAATGACGAGATGAGGGTAAAAGTGGCCGATTTCGGCACCTCGTGCCTGGAGACACAGTGTCGATCATCAAAAGGGAACATGGGGACATACCGATGGATGGCACCAGAAATGATCAAGGAGAAACCATGCACAAGGAAGGTTGATGTATATAGTTTTGGGATTGTGCTGTGGGAGCTGACTACTTGTCTTGTGCCTTACCAGGGTATGACACCGGTGCAAGCTGCATATGCTGTTGCCGAAAAGGTACACCACAACCTTTTGGAGTTATTTCCTTCTTTTGGGAGTTATTTCTCTTTTTTTTTGAGAAAGATGTAGGTTTATTTAATCAATTATTTAAGAAAGATTACCTCTCATAGAAACAATCAAAATGTTTCAGTAAGCTGGAGGCATGAGTTTGAAATGAGGACCCATCAGCATTAATTGCATTGCAAATACCCTGAACCCAAGCTAAAAGCATTAATACACTATCGTCCTTTTGAAAAGAGCTTCTTCAATTAGTCAAAATAATTTTTGGAGCATCCAAAGGTTGAAGATCTAAGCTCTAATGGGTAGGCTAGGTACTTGATTTAAAGAACATGATTGCAGAACCCGAACAATATTAAAACTTTTTAAGTTCTTATCTCTATTTATTTTTTTCGTTGGTGCTGATTCAAATCTGACTTTTTTTAATCAAAACTAACATAGTTGTACTGTCCATTGTGTGGTGGTCCAAAAAGTTCTTCTTGATTAATTGCAATATAATTGCATCTTATCTTTCAACATCAGTTGGGATGCATTAACTTATCTGAATACCAAAATGGCAGACAGTATCTTTTCTTTTGGCCTTTTCTTTAATTTATAATTTTGTGCTTTAGTTAAGCATTTTACATACAATTTTAATAACAAACTTTCATTTCAGAATCTACGACCGCTTCTGTCAACAACATGTTCACCAATTTTGAACAATCTCATAAGGAAATGTTGGGCAGTCAATCCTGCGAAGAGGCCCGAGTTCAGCTATGTAGTGTCGGTCTTAGAGAAATTCGACCACTGTCTCAAAGAAGGTTTGCCCATGATTGTTCACCAGGAGCTCAGAATAGGAAGCTCTCTTTTAGACTTGCTGAAGTTGAAGGGTTGCATACCAGCAAACTCTTCCATGCCAGTTCCTGCTTGATTAGTAAATTTTTAGGTTTACAAAATATGTTTTTCTGTATGCAGAAAGAATGTTCCTTCAATTTTACGTATTTATTCATTTTGATCCCTTGTTTAAAAATATATCATATTCAACCTCAGGTGTTTTTCTTGGATCATGTTTGGTTTTGTTCAGTCAGAAATTATGATAACAGCATGCCTTGAAAATATTTTGGCAGATAATTGCAAAGTGACAGGTGTACATGCAATGTAATTCGTTCCTTTTTTGTAAACCTTTTGATTATTAATACAATACAAAAAAATATATCATTTTTTAAATCACCAGAAAGCACTTTCATATGTATAAGATACATTCATGTTATTTTGCATAATGGCTAATGCGGCAATTGTATTATTTTTGTTGTTGTTGTTGTTGTTTTTTTTTCTTGATAAATTGATGAGGCTGCATGTGAGGGAGTCACATATATAATGTGCTTAAATTATTAATTATTATTGTTCATTCAAATCACTAAACAAAAATGTTGGAGCTATCTATTTTCATTCATTTCACATATTCCCTGAGATGTCATAGACATGTCAGAGCATTGACATCCTATTTGTTTGTAGTCTGTAGACAGACAGTAGACAATAATAACAATATGGATTATACGAAGGAGAACTGAGGAAGGACAAATCCAATCAAAGCCCAAACGATGAATTGGGCCGTTTTCTAGAAGGAAGTGGGCTTTACAAAGGCCCGTAGAGAGGCCGCTTAGAGTTACAGTTATAGCAAGCAAACAAACTGTCGGCGCAAGCATCGCGCATCTCCAAATGAAACCGACACATACATCCAACGGTTCAGATCTATCGACGTGGAAGAATCTTATATCAGACTTCTCGTCCGTATCAAGTCTCGGGCCCCACGTGCTGACAGCGCAACCAGCTGCTTTTCCGGAAGACGGCAGTGTTTCTCAGCGTTGGATTTAATTTGTTTTTCAAGGGGCTGCTATCGCTCCCAAAATGTTAAGGTCTATGGTTTCGCTCTTGATTAATTAAATATGGATAATGTTCCGTATATATCACATTTGATATCAACTATAGATACCGATTTTATTATGCATTTTTAATTGAGTTATCGTGCAGTTATAATGCATGTTATATCATAATTATTTCAGTACAAAAAAATAACATGTATAACTATTTCATTACAAAAAATAACATGCATAATAACTCAAATAATGTGCACGATAACTCAACTAAAAATGCATAATAAAGTCGATATTAATAATTGATATCAAATATGATATTTACGTATCAGCTTCCATTAAATATTTGATTATGTAGAGCACTGAAGGTTTGGAGCAGCAATAATAGAAATGCTACACTAAACCCAGATACTAGAATACGGTTATCAGTTTTAGGTCTTGTTTGGAGACCTCTTATTTTCATCAGATGGATATTGTTTTATTGAGAAAATAAATATTTAGTGAGAGTGAATTTTTATTTTCTCACAAAAGAATATTCATCTCGTGAGAATAAGAGGAGTTCGAAAAGGACCTTAATTATCATGTTTGAGTTGATAGATTTTCCTTATTTGTTTTTAGTCATTTCACCACTTGCAAGACACTCATCACCATAATTGAGTTCACATGGTCAAATTTAATTGAATTCATAGATTTTCTATTACCTCAAAAAAAGTTATATACTAATCGTTAGCACAAGGTTAATTTGCATCTCATCTCTTATCTAGGAGGTTATAGGGGTGTATGTTCAATCCGACTAACTCAATTAATCCGACTCATCTGATCGACTCAATGCAAAGAAATGTGGGTTTTGTTTTTTATGGTTGGTTACGAATTTTATTTTGCTGAATTTGATATCTAATATGTATGTATGTACTAATTGTGAAATAAAATATGAGTACAATTCGAGTTAATAATTAAGATTTAATTAAACTATTATGTTGTTAGTAATAAAAAAATTTATTTAATTTTGTAAGGTGCAAGTTGTTGACGCTGGACTTATTTGTTATTTTTTAAATATTTTGAGCTTTAGTTTTTAGTACTAATTGACTCCAGTGAGCTATTTATGTTATTTCTATTTTTTATTAATTTTCTTATTATACAAAGATTTTGAAATAATGAAATTTCTAAAATTTGCGAAACCAAAAAATTCAACCACCTAAACAAAATTATGAATTCGATGCAAGCTTATAAAAATGAAGTTTAAACTTCGGTTTAATAGGAAAAACTTGTCATGGCGTTAAGTTTTAAAAAAAAATGTTTTTAACGTGTTTTCTGCAGTTTAACAGTTTTAACTATGTTTAACCGTGTAAATCCGTTAAAAATATCGTTTTAACGCCGTTTTATTTTTAATTTTTTTTATTTTTTATTTGTGTTTTTTTTTAATGCTTACTGTAATGTATTTGGTGCATTGTCAACTTGTTAGATTAATTTAGGACCCGTTTGGTATCATTCCTATTTTTCTATTTTCTGTTTTCCAAAAACATAAAATTGTTTTCTATTTTCTTTAGTTTTATTTTCATAACTTTTGTTTTCGTTTATGAAAATCAATCATATCAATACTTGAGGGCTAATAAATGTCCGAACAAAAGAAAAAGAATGAAAATATTTTTCATGAAACACCTTTTTATTATCCCATTATGAAACAAAATTCATCAGTACCTACTTCTTCAATAATATAAGCCAACAACAACACAATCAACATGTATGATATATCTTCAATTAATTTATATTTATTCTACATGAGCGTCATATCACCATAAAAAAATGCATGTTTATTTGATTTATGCATGAGACTCCATAAAAAATCATGCTTAATGAACAGAAGCACCGTAACACGATACAAAAATGCAGATGTGTTTTTTTTTTATGTAATTTCTGCAGATAAAATATAATTCATCATCAGCCTTAAGTTGAAAGACACAAAAAATCATCAAAAAATAATAAAACCTATCAATTTAATTTGAACTTTTAACTTCTAGGGTTAGCTAATAGACACAGGCATCAAATCATTTTTTTATGGACAACGTATCAACTTCATCAGTTTTTTACTGAGAATTATATGTAATATCTTTTTATTTATTTTACCTCGTTCTTTATTTCATCGAATAAAAAACTAGAAAGTTAAGGTCCAACAAAATTGAACATGCATAGTCACTAGTGCTATAATGATTATTGTACAAAAATAATTTCATATACAACGAAAAGGTACACAATATGTCCTTGCTTTAGAACTGTCATATAATATTATGAATTAATATTTGGATGGAGACAAGGCTTAGATAATGTGTCATTTGTTTTGGTGAAAAAGAAACAAAAATAGTAAAGGAGAACTGGTGCAAAGTGGTTTTAGGAAAATCGTTTTTGTTTCGACGCGCGGATTGAAAAAAATGGAAACCATCGATTTTCGTCAAACATGTTTTCATTCTTTTCTCTGAAATAATCAGAAACGAAAAATGCCAACTTGTTAGATTAATTTAGTTTTTCATTTTTGTTTACTACTTTACTAAGTTGGGGTTAATTATTGTGGGCTTAGTTGGATAGTTATTAGTGTTATGAGGGTGTGTTGATTATTTCGGTTCACTGGTTTTTTGTGTTATATTGATGCTGGCATGATATATTATTATATCAGTGCTACTTATGCAATTAGATAGTGGAGTTTATAAAAAACAAACATTGAAGCACATTTCAAAATAAAATACATTCTAAATTCTAATTATATAACATATTAGATCACATAATGCATACTTTTAAATAATGAAAAGAAAACCCACAATGCTAATAATAATGTTAAATATATTATATAATATATAGTTACATAGAGTCATACATATGACAAAAGTG
>CAXKVX010004189.1:0-24841 GCA_964058865.1 Eleocharis quinqueflora
CTAGTTTCTAACCTTTGGTGCACTACATTTGTGTTATCATGTAGTGTATTCTTGTCTTTGATTGTGAAGTCTATCGGACCGTTTACCGTGTGAAGTCTATCGGACCGTTTACCGTGTGGAGTGGTGTTGTCTCTTGCATTGGTATAGGAATCGAAGATTGGTTTGCTTGTTTAGAAAAAATCAAAGATCAGTTTCGAAATTGTAAAGAACACATATTTTGTTAGTGAAATCGATCCCGAAAGGAAGATTTGGTTCCGGAAGTCCCGTGGACGTATGCTAAGTTGATTTGTAGGTCGAACCACGTTACATCGCGTGTTCTTGAGTTCTCTTGATTGCTCTTGCTCCTTACTCTCTCTCTCTCTCTCTTTATTATTCTTGCTCTTTATTGGTTTGTTAATTGCTCTATTATTTCTAGAACTTACTTGCTTAAACTTTTGTTTAGGTGATTAAGGTCTAAAAACTTGAATTGTAATTGTTGATTGAAAATGCTTTCGCTCTATTGTTTGACCTTATTCTTCGCTACTCTAAGTCCCAATAATTCTAACAATAATGAGTTGGATCTCGTTGGTAACACATGGGCATTATTTTGAAGAAAAAGGGAGCTATGAAGCATAATGCCTATATATACTTATCAGATGCTTTCAAGAGATGCACGAAAGCACTCCCCCAATTATACAAGCAATTAAGAGCACATAGACCATTTTGTTCAAGCATCCTAACCTCAACCATTGTGAGAGCTAGAGTTTGTATAGGATAACCATTGTCTAATCATGTTTTGGTGATATGTTGCAAGTTGTATTGTTAATTGTAAGAGTTTTTGTTTGTTCCAATGATTAGATCCTTTGTTTTGTTGATAAACCTTTTATAAATACTTTAGTATAGTGTTGTTTGTTTCTGACCCGATGTGAGATCGAAGGTCTCGTAGAGTTGGCAAAGATTTCCAAATCTTGTTATATCGTGCATCAATTTTCTCTCACCCTTTCTCTCTTTCTCTCTCTCTTTATAATTCTTGAGCATTCTTGTTACATTTTTGTCTTGCATTTTGCTACATCATGTAGAATTTCCCTAGTGACTAGAAAATTGTCTGCAAATTTGTCTTCCCTTTACAAACATTGTTTGACATGTGTGGATTAGTTATGGTAGCATTCTCTTTAACCTATTAGTCAGGATCTTGCAGATAAGTTTGGGAAGAAGATTGACAACGCTAATGGGCCTGTAATTCGACACATTCGGTGGGTTATCTCCTTCGGGAATCATGATTACATTGGCTTTGTTCATAGAGGAAATGTCAAGTTGCGAGGCACAGAATTGGTGAAGTATTGACATGATATGTGGAGCCGTGTCGTAGCACAAGAAGAGGTAGGAGCCGATCGATATTGACATGAAATGAAGAAATAAAAAAAGACTCGAAGACATAGAACGTCTCTAAAGAATTAGCATCAGATAAGAACGCATCAAAATTATCAATTTACTTACCAGAACCACGACCTAGGTTAGAATTGATACTGATAGAATTGTACAACTATTCGTCATGACTAAAGACATTGTTTAGACTCTTTGATTTATGACATAGTTATGATTGCTGTTATTATTATTATTATTATTATTAGGAAGCGACTAACTGTCCCCCCTTACACGTCTCCCATATACGACAAATGTAGTAGTCTTTATATACTAAATGTAAGTCTTTATACTCAAATGTAGTAGTCTTTATACTATTGGACTGGATTCATTATAATAAATATTGAGTGTCAAGTTTTCATTTCTCAAGACATGTAGTATTTATTTGTAATTTTCTTGTTAATTATATACTGCAATGAATACTGTATTATGGAAGTCTTTATAATTAACATTCGAAGTTTTTATACTTTTTGCAGTCTTAATTTCTCAGGAAATGTACACATAATACTTTATTTGGCAGTCTCCATTTTAACATGAAAGTCTTTATATTAAATGTTACAAGTCTTTATATTGTATCACGTAACTGTTTGTAGCGTAGCGGGAAACGCGAGAGGGGGACAGAAAGTGGGGAATGATATATTAACTCTTATTATTATTATTATTATTATTATTATTATTATTATTATTATTATTATTATTATTATTATTATTATTATTATTATTATTATTATTATTATTATTATTATTATTATTAATTATTATTATTATTGTCGTTAGTGTCATTTATCTAATTCCCACAAATTTTAAACAATTTTTCATTTTCTTTACAAAATATTTACTAAAAATTTTATTAATAAAAAAGAGTCCAGTTGGAAAAATTCATATCCGATGTGATACTGAATTACTGATTCAGAGTTCGCACGCATAAGTTTGGAGGTTATATGAAACAGTTATTTCACGGCTACCCACCTGATGTGGATTTCAGTTCGAGCCCCTTTTAAGCAACCGAGATTTGTGAGGGAGAGGCAAGAGAGAGAGAGAGAGATGGCCGGAGAAGGAGCAGGAAACACCGGAATTGTCGGGTCGGCATCGGCGCCGGACGAACCGAGAGACGCGCGCGTGCTGAGAGAACTCCTCCGCTCTATGGGCATAAGCGAAGGCGAGTACGAACCACGCGTTGTGCACCAGCTACTTGAGCTCGCCAACAGGTTACCTTACTTGTCTTCTTTAAAGATTTGTTAAATCATGTAATCATTTCTTTTTATGGGGGGGATTAGATTCGCTTTAACTGGTTCACTCGACCTCCGTACCTCCGATTTTTCTGGTATTGGTTTGAGAAAGAACCATTCTTGGGTAAAATTAACTTTATCGTATGGGTTCGATTATGCTGTTACCTGGGGCAATTATGGCTTTTCTACTAGGTCTGTGCACTTTGCAGTAATTAGTGCCTTAAACCGGAGTTGTTATTTGTATCAGCATTGTGTATTCATAATTGTTCATGTGAATTTAACTTGTTGGTAGTAAATTATTTTTCACTAAATCATGAATCAGGTATGTAGTGGAGATCCTATCAGATGCCCAAGTATATGCAGAGCATGCTGGCAAACCAGCCAATGCCATAGACACTGAGGATGTTAGACTTGCGACACAGTCAAAAGTCAACTCTTCCTTCTCTCAGCCTCCTCCTCGAGAGGTACATTTAGACGTCACTGGTACTGTGTAGTATGCTACCAGAATCTGCCTTTCATTTGGTTATAGGATGTTTAATCCTCAGTTATTTTTTGTCAGCCTCAACAAAGGAACTAATTGGTTATGTACTGTGTTAGTATCGGTTTGGTATTTAGCTTCTTGATTGTGTCATTGATCTTGGTATTGACAACCTCTTGGCTCTTGAATTGGGAACTGATCTCACTGGGTTATGTAAGAATTATTTGGTTCTTGGAACTTTATAGGCAGGAAACTGTTTACCTAGTGCGGGGACATCTTAATAATTGATCTTTCTCTTTTTCTTTATGCGCACTTCCTTTCAGATTCTATTAGAGCTGGCACGAAATAGAAACAAAATCCCATTGCCAAAATCAATTGCACCACTTGGTTCAATACCTCTTCCGCCGGATGAAGACACCTTAATCAGACCGAATTACCAGCTTCTGGTACCGACAAGGCAACCGGGACATAATGAAGAGGCTGATGAAGGAACCGAGACCAGCACTGCAGACCCTAATGATAATCCAAATCCAGGTGTTTTGTCAGATCAGAGTGCTGTTACTGAACAACAGTCCCATCAAGTTCCGCAAAGAGTCTCTTTCCAGCTAGGTGCAGGCCAGCGCCGCTAAATGATATGATAGCATTAGGTTGTGGGTTTGAAAGCAATAGTGGGAAAAATGGAATGGACAATGTAGGTTTTATACGTATCTGTTCATGTAATAGTTCCTTTTTTGGTTCTGAGATTGTTTGGTGAGGTGTTAGTTAAGCAATTGATCTTTCTGTTTTTAGTTTTAGCATGATGTAAGGTGTTAGTTAAGCAATTGATCTTTCTGTTTTTAGTTTTAGCATGATGTAAGGTGTTCTCCTTGATCTAATTGATATGATAATCTACTGACAAGCGACACTTTGATATGTAGTAATTAAATCATTATTAGCAATTTATCTAATTGTCATTCTTTCACTGAAAAAAAGGTGATTCAATGGATCTTCCGGGCAGAAGTATATAACATTTGATAGAAGGACAGTTTTCTACGTGCAACTTTTTTTGTTCATTGTTCGTGGATTTGAATCACAAATAGAATTTCTACGCTCACGCATCACTTTTACTGTAGGGGCAGTTTATTTTTAGCAATTTTAGTGTAGCGAACAAATATATTTGATATAGTAATATATCAGATCCGAATTCGAAAGAGGTGGGTTCTATATGTGAGTCAAGTACGTGCAGCTATTTAGTTCAATTGATATATAGTGAATAAAATTTATAACTTTTGAGATTAACAGATTTCCTTTAATAATTTTAACTTTGTTTTAACTTAAAAAAACCTTTGTTAAGTAAAAAATTTCGTTCCGTTAAGAGCCATCAAAACCCATAAAAAAAAACTCCGTTTAAACCATTTTAACTCGAAAACACTATCTTACACTTAAGAGCCATGAAACGTTTTTAACTTGTTTAATACGTTTTTTTTTCCTTCTAAATTTGTAAGGACTGTTTGGGAGCAAAACTTATGGTACATTGGTATGGGGATTGGGGAGGGTTTAAATATTTGGCACAAGTTTCCTCAAAAAAAAAATAAAAGAATTGGCACTAGCACAAGCGGTCATGCCCCGTCTAGAAATGAAATTGTTAAATAATTTTGGAATTTCAAACGTGTTCCTAGATTCTGCAAACTTCATCATATCTTACAATTTATATTATATGAGATCGTTTCACAAAATCTTCCATATTTATAATAAAATCAAATCAAATTGAAGATTTAAGTACCCTCCAAGTTTGTAATAACTTTATCAGGCATTGCCACAACCAGAATCATTTTAATCAAGGGTTATAAAGGAACCAATTTCTAGTTTATTTGCATACTTGCATTCCAACATATTTACAGAGCGTGGACTACCTGTACAGTATGATAAGAAACAAGAAAAAGCCAACTTGAAATACACATCCCAAGGCCCCTATTTACAACGGCACACCTGTCATTCTGTCAAGGCTACCAATATGTACAATGAACGAGCTTAATATTGCTCAGAACCGCAGCATTCAACTTCAGCTTTTGTGTTAATGTTTTAATTAAGAAACCTATATTAAACTATCTATATAGAGGCTTGGTCTTCTTTGTACCTCCAATGCGCAGCTAAACCACACTCAGCTTGAAAATGCATTTCTTTTGTCCGTACCTGTATCTCCAATGGAATGTTATCTTCTGTCATAACAACAGTGTGCAGGGATTGATACCTGAGGAGATGAACACATCATCAGGTAAGACAAAACATTCAAAATGGGCAAAAACAATCAGGTTTTCAAATTATGTTACATTCCATGAAATATTAGTAAATTTGTCCACACTCATTGTACTAGTAAGAAAAATACAGTTCTTTTTCGGTAGCACACATCAATTTATTGTATGTATTGAGTATCAGTCCAGATAGAACAACCAAATTCCCCCCCTAAAAGTGAGGAAGCTTGATTTTTGTTCAACGTGGTCTTTATTTCAACTATTTTATAGAAGCCGAAGTTTATTTGAGCTTTTCTTTGCAACGGGCAACAACTTCATTCACCATATATGCTGATATTTAAGCTTGAAACTTGGCAGCAGAATTATGATTTCTCTTAACACAATAATTGGACTTGAACCCTAATAAAGTTATAGAGTACAGAAATTGAACCACACACATAGTGTTGCCATATGATATGCACTATTCCAAAAAAAAATAGATTTGGTAGATTATGCATTTTCCATTACAGCAGTCTCAGTTAAATGATACTTCCAAGAAAAATAAACATTGTAACCTGTAAAATCCTTAGTAAAAGGTCACATGTTTCAGTACCCGTTAGATTTCGGAGTGGCGATGTAGTCTTTAAACTTGAAAACTCTCGGCCATAGTTCATTAATTGTATCAAGTGCCAAGTAACAATCTCCCTCTGTCTCTAAAATCAGGCGTATGCCATGTAGGTCGTGTATCTCATCCAATGAAAGATTCTTCCTACAAAAATAAACCCATTGAAGTTGAGACTAATGCATGACATATATTTCTTTGTATGGGAAATGTAGGCATGAAGTAATTTTCTTGTTTATAATTCAATGTGCACTTCTGAAAATCTCATAATATGACATGCACAAATGCACGCTCACTAAACATACGAAATAACAAACATAAACTTTTTTTTATTTCTGCGGGAGTTGTATTTATCATTTACAATGGTCTATTCATTTTCTTCATCTTGTAATTTTGCATGTATAATAAGCAGAACAGTACCTCAACATTTTCTTGTAGATGCTATATAAGCTCTTCACACGTCCATAAATGGAGTGAAATGGGACCATTCTATCCTGAAGAGCTCCTTCTAGCTCCTTCATTGACTTTATTATCATGTCTTTGTTGTATAACTCCAGTACCCTCAGAGATAACCTCTCATATACTTCTGGATATATGTATTTAAAGGAGAAGTTTTTTAATTCATCCTCAAAAATTTCAAAAGAAGCCATTTCAAACTCCTGAGGCGGCTCAAGATGTGAAACCTAGCTAAACATGAAATCAGATTTAATATTAAATCCTTGTGCAAGCACCATATAGTAGCACAATAATGTCTGGTCTCGTCAGTACACCATCATATATGCAGCAAAATCAAACATAACTTTTCAATCAAGCAGGGACATCATCAGAGTTAAAAACAGTCAGAAAAAGTCTCAGATAAATTAACAATAATTGTTGGTAAACAGCTAATACTTTGCATTTCTTATTTTTTTATTTTCTCTCACTAATTTTCAGAATTTCTTTACTAGAATTTACAACGTTACCTTGGTTTCTCAATTGGAGGTCTAAGAACTTCTAATATTCATTTTAAGTTCGGCTAGTTTTCCCATTAACTGTTTAGCAACAATAAATAGTAAAAGAAAAAATTGGTTTTCACTTTTGGTTCAGTCTCAATAGAATATATGTAATTTGAATATTCTGGATGTCATATATGGATTTTAAAAATCTTGCAACGCTGTGTCCATACAGGCAATATTTCTTCTTTTATGTTATGTCCCTTCAATCCAATATAAAAACCCAACATGATACAATAACACATTTAGACCAGATATAATATCCTATAGAGGTCGGATGGTCTCAGAAATCAAGTACAATAAACCGATCAAGTTTGAATAAAACCTCAAAAGGGCAGGGAAGCATAACCCAGTTGTCATTTCTTTTTTTTGTGTACTAATACTTCAAACACAATGAAATGTCTCTAATTAACCATACAAATTATTTTTCTAATAAACCAAAAGGAAAATATTTCTAACACTAACCTGACGAGACCTCTCAGCCTTAGAGAACAGCCTCCCGGCAAACCCGGCTCCTGACAACACCTTATTGGCATGAACAGGCTTATACCTTGCCCCCGATCGAACAGAATTCCCAAATCTTAGTGTCATATCCTTCACACAAAGCCCAGAGAGAACCCGATCATGGCCCGGCCTCGATGAGTCGGGCTTCCCACTGCACGAAACGGAGCGCACTTCCCGGGCTTCTCTACATCGAATCGGATACAAGTTTCTGTGTGGGAGATCGAATTCGGTAGTATTGCTGGCGTATAGAGCAATCGCCATTGAAGAAACTTGATCGATCGTTCAGACTTCAGAGAGAGCAAGAAAGCGAGAAAGAGAAAGAGAGAGAGCAGCAAGAAAGGAAAGTATTGCGTATTGCGTATTTGCGTAGATTTGTTATTAATTAATGAAGAGTAGCTTTAATAATTAATGAAGAGTATTATTAATAGCTTGCTGTTAGGACGACGCGTGACGCGTGCAAGGATAGCGATCGTTGCTTGGATTCTCAGTGACATATAAAAAATGACACAGAATGTAGAGAGTCGCTGATTGTTGCGCCAGCCGAGTCACATTACTGGGGCCCATCCATCTTTGTATATCAGTACTGTTGAACCACATGGTTTCTAATCACAGGGGATCTGGAAGCGATATTGACAGGATGAGAACGTTGGTGTCAATCCTGTTTTGTTGCCGTTTGGGGAATCGCTTTTCTTGCTTGTTCGACCAAATTCGCGAAAAATGATATACTCGTCTGCGGGGATATCGGTCTCCAGTGTGTGGAAAACTGGAGATGGTTATCGTTTCAGCTTTAAGCGAGAGTGTGGCGGTGTGGTCGCGTGTGTAAGTCATTGGCTGGGAAACAGTCAGACAAGGGAATCGGATCTGGTGCTGCGCGGAACGGTGTAGCGTAGCATCTAAATCGTCTAATTTTCACGGATTACATCAAGATTCGTGCTAAAATATAAAAGTCTCTTTGATTTTCATCGTTGACGGTCGATTCACATCGTTCATTTGTTGTAGCGCGATACTGCGTTACGGCGGATTCGGATCCGTCTGTCAAGGGAGAAATCAATTAATAAATCTGTTGGCTTTTTCAGCGTTATTGAAATTTTCCTTCTTCTACTTCTAGATGATGAATAAATATTTTTGGGTGTGCTTCTGACCTGTTAAAATATGAATGGTTGTTGCATTTGTTTATACTAAAATTGTAACAAATTAATGAGATATAGTAAGAGGATCAGGATAAGTTAACTATTTTATTTACTTTGAAGTTAGATCAAGATAAGGTTGGAATTAGTAAAATCAATAGGAATAATTAAATAAATGAATTACGTAAGTCCTTGTGGAATTATTGAAGCATGATGACTTGATGGAGGGCTCTCAAGTATCCTCAACTGAACTCACATCATTAATTTTAAATGTTCGTTTGAATTTTGCATGAATTTCAAAAAAAAATCTAAAAAAGATTGTTAATTAGGATCGTAAATAAAACTCTTTTATCTATTTATCTTTATCTGATTATTATATTCAATAAGTCGAGTAGAATAAAGAAATTATTTTTAACTAATCGAGTATGAATATGAATAATGTTTTCCGTTGTATAATAAAAAAGTACGAATAAAGATTATTTTGTATCCGTTATTTTGTAGGGTAAATAAAAATAATAATATATACATATGACTTATTTTGAGATATGTACGAGTGGAGTAACTAATTAATTAATTGTTAAATTCAATTTCCTAAGAGATCACTCAATTAATATTATTAAAAATTTACCTTCTTTTATATAGAATTAGATGATGTACAAAATTTATTGCATCCAACTCACTATTTTTGTAATCTTATCATCATTTTTCTTTAATAGTTATTTAATAATCGGTTAAGAATAAAAAAGTGATACTTGAATTTTCATTTTGTTATAATAGTTTGCTATTTGCTAATGTATGCTTTGCTTTTATAAAAAATATATTACTTTAGTATTATTCATTTAGTTTGTTACCCGTTTGTTATTCTATAATTTTAATGGATAAGAGTAGGATAAGAGTAATTTAAAATTTAACGTTGTTAGATACGTTTTTTGTGTGGCAAAATCACTTTCAGAGAAATAATTTCTTTTTTGCTTGAATTTATCACGAAACAAACTATAGATGGGAAAAAACTCTTTGCTTTCACAGAAATAATCTAATTTTTCAAATATTTCTCTATCTCTTACACGAAAAAACACTATACACATAAATACTCCAAATTTTTAGCAGAAAAGTTCCCTCCAAAACTTCACAAAAATTATGTTCTCTTTTACTCTCTCTCTCTCTTCTCCGAGGATAGGCAAGAAAAAATGACTAAGGTAGACTTGAATGCTAGAATAAAACTCAATTGTTCCAATTTCTACGAGGATATACTCTAGATTTATAAGTAAATTTTGAGAAAAAGATTTGTTCAAGTGACCATATATACTTTTTTTCAAAGTGACTATGATAGGGTAGGCACAATTAATAATCTTGATATGTAAAATGAAAAGTTTAGTTCTCAAATTTATACATTAATTGCAGGTGTAATTTCTTCAATTATGGGACTAATTAACACGATCTTGCCTAAGGTGTGACTGTACATAGCTGCCTGGAGAGATTCATCTTCTATCATCTTTAGCAAGACATCAACTCTTGAAGACATAACAAAATTAAGCATAATTGAGGTTTCGTCAAATGCGCCACACAACATTAAAACCTCAGGTAATGGGTATGTACCCCCTCTCTCTCATGGTTTTTCTTATCAATTACTGATATGAGAATTTTTTCTGGTAATCTGAAAACAATCTTTTGTAGTTGGATAAGATGTTTCGTAGTGTTTTCTTTAATGGATACGACCCATAAACGAAGTAATCTGATCAGAATCACTCATAAATTAAGTACTCAGACATGAAGCACATGAATTGACATTCTATATATGCTTCTTCATGGTGTTTTTGTGAATGGTTACAACACTTAAATGAAGTACTGAAAGAAGAAACTCTTCTCGTAGTAAGATATGAAGCTTTGTGGAGTTTTCTTGAAATGTTACCACGCATAAATGAAGTAATCCGATCAGAAAAACTTATTCATAAAAGATATAAAAGGATCTGAAACACTTCTCGTAGTAGGATAAAATGCTTTGTGGTGTTTTCTTTAATGATTATCATCCCTAAATGAAGTACTCTGATCAGAAATGCTTCTCATAGAAGCATAAGATGCTTTGTGGCGTTTTTTGAATGGTTAGCACCTCTAAATGAGGTAATCGAATCTGAAACACTTCTCGTAGTTGGATAAGATGCTTCGTGGTGTTTTCTTTAATGGCTACGACCCATAAACGAAGTAATCTGACCAGAATCACTCATAAATCAAGTACTCGGACATGAAGCACATGAATTGACATTCTATGCTTCTTCGTGGTATGTTTGTGAATGGTTACAACACTTAAATGAAGTACTGGGAGAAGAAACTCTTCTCGTAGTAAGATATGCAGCTTTGTGGAGTTTTCTTGAAACGTTACCACCCTTAAATGAGGTAATCCGATCAGAAACACTTATCGTAATAGGATAAGATGCTTTGTAATGTTTTCTTTAATGTTTACCACCCTTAAATTAAGTACTCGAACATAAAGATTCTAGAGTGGTAATCTATGATCTTTCATGGTGTTTTAGTGAAAGGTTATCACTCTTAATTAAAGTATTCGTAGAACAAACACTTCTCGTAGTATGCTATGATGCTTTGTGAGATTTTCTTCAAAAGTTACCACCCATAAATGATGTAATCGGATCTGAAACACTTCTCGTAGTACGATAAGATGCTTTGTGGTGTTTTCTTTAATGGTTATCATTCATAAATGAAGTACTCTGATCAGAAATACTTCTCAAAGAGGCATTAAGATGCTTTGTGGTGTTTTTTGAATTGTTAGCACTCATAAATGAGGTAATCGAATCTGAAACACTTCTACGTGTACCTAATCAAATTCTTAAATAATAGATATGTACATGGCTGCATTTTTTTTTGGAGAAAACTTGACTGTTTTTCTTAAAAAAAGATATGTAAATAACTAAATATGCATACATCCGTACATTCAATTTTTCATTCTAGACTCCCCTCGTTACATGTAGTCTTTATATACCTTGTATTATCATTAATTTTTTTTTTCAACAAGTAATTACGATCTGCGTACCAGCACTAAACCTTCTACCAGTATTGAACATGTGCATCAATTATTCAATTGTATTTAGGTATGACAAGTGTTCAAGTCACTCCTCTTCAGTGAGCCTGCGATCGTCTCGACCGATGCTGAGGTGTCAAGTGGTGTTGCAGAGCGATGCAAGAGCCTTAGTTCTGTGGTATACTATAAAAAGGCAACACTCAAGAATCAAGATGAGAGTTAAATGTAACAGAAAGTTAGTTAAGAGAAGAGTTAATTACAAATTCTTTGTACAAATTAGGATTAGATATCTCTATAAATAGACTATGAGATCATTCTGTAAAAGACACAAAAAGCATGAATACAAATATTCTTTCTTGATTACCTCTGTTCTATTGTTCCTCTCTCCGATATTTCTCAAGCTCTTAATTCTTTACTAGTAATCGTATCGTGCACAACAACGAAAGAAAATAATATAGATGAAAAATCATCTGCATTAATACATATTAATAACTCACAGTTTTATATTAAAAATATGTATTATAATGATATATATAATACATAAGTTATTATATCAAAAATGGATGAGTGGCCTAGTGATTAAGTGCTTGAGAGGTATTAAGCTTGACCCAGGTTCAAATTTCATTGCCTACATTATTTTCAGTGAATTTTTACTTTAATCACAAGTTCAACGGGATCTTCTGTGGCGAATTCCTGAAAACGGTTGTGTTGAAGTTCGAAATTTGCTTGAGAAATACTGTAGATGGAATTTGATCGGATGGCTCTTATACGGTCCGCCGAAAAACCATTAAATTAGGACCCTTTTAATAAGGAATATTAAGAGAGATATACGAATCGCTAATGGGGAGTTTTTTCATCGTACCCTTGAAAATGTTGTAGATGGAATTTGTCAGATGATATCAAGACCATTGATATGTATAATCTACACTGCGAGTTTGTTCGAATTAATATCAAATCAAACTCAAATTTGACACAGTTCGTTCGAATATTGTTCACGAACTCTATAGTGAGTTTTGTTATTATTTTTCTCTCTCTTTCTCAACTATATTAACTTCTTCACCTGGTTCATTCATCTTTAATTTCAGCATTCTTACCTTCATTCAGATACTCTCTAGTTAGTTCGAACTCACACTCCATTCTCATCTTCATCATCTTCTATGATCTCTTCTATTACATAATACTCATCTTCTTCGTCATCTCCTTTTATTACTTTACGATCGGATTGCAAAAGAAATTGTAGTTCTTAATTCGTTTGTGTTCGATTCAAATCAGTATGAAATCATACTCGAAGTTCACACAATTGTTTGCATGTTGTTCTATTTCAAATCAAACTCAAACACAAATTAGTTAATTCTTCTGAGTTCGATTTGTTTGCAATGATTAGCTAATATTCAAATAGTGTTTTATGTATGATCGTGAATTATTCCATGCTTTTAAAAAGATACATCAAATATTGAGCTCAAAACCCTTCTGAAATGGGTTTTGCACCATATATCACATGTCTATCAATCAATTCATGTGATCTCACCGAGGACCACATTTCAAGTTTTATAATCTATAAAATTCACATATACGCTTAACTATATAATGTCAAATACATTCTTTGCCGTTATGTATGATTAAAGATGTAAACTTTTTTATTAATCTAAGCCTATGGGCCTCTTCTAGCAATATATATCTATACTATCTTATAAAGTATCTAAGAAATGGAGAATTTCATTTGATCATAATCTTACTTTTTTATGAACAAAAATATCTATACTATCTTATAAAGCATCTAAGAAATGGAGAATTCCATTTGGTCATAGTCTTACTTTTTTATGGACAAAAATACTCTCTGCCTAAAAATTTTCGCTGGTCCACTGTGCATTGAAATATTGATAAAGAAAAAGTTTTCAATGAATTCTAAATTAGTAATCTTCAGACGAAAGATATTATCATAAATATTATATTTTTATTCTAACTTGTCATCACTCTTGTATTTTTTGGCCACGTATTGAAAGATTTCTTATAAAATATGTGAAATGGACGCTAATAATTAATAATAATAAATATGTTACATAGTCTACCAAAAGAGTATTTTTTATATATTTAGTGGTTACTAAATATAGTTTGAATGTCATTTCGAATTTGAAAAGATAACTTGAATTTTAAGTAAGTGTTTGCCTTTTTGTTTTTAATTTTGTTAAATAAAAACAAATGTTGGAGACTAACGAGAGAGTTTGGTCCTTATGTCAAAAAAGAGAGGAATCACGTGACAATGGTTGTTTTAGAATGAAAGTTCAAATAAATTAATAATAAAATTAAAAAATTAAAAAAGGTTTATTGATAAATTCTTGAACTTTAGTTGGTTTTTAATTTTGATGTAATTTTAATGTCATTTCATACTTCATCATGGATAGCAAATTGAAAAGGGTACCAATGTATTATGACACTGAATGCCGACAACAGCTGATGTGCTATTATGTTAATACTTCACAAATAAATCTAAAATTAATCGGTTATGATCGCAAGAAGAATCCAACGCTCTGTATTGCTTTAAAATGTGAATAGAGGTTTGAAGTCCAAATGAAATAAACTTGTATAAAAGGTGCATAAATAAAATGTACAATGTTGTTGTGTTCACAAGGTACGTCATGCGTCATGCATCATGCGTCATTCGTAGTACGTCATTTGTCATGCGTCATGGGTAATGCGGCATGCGTCATGGGTGGTCATGCGTCATGCGTAATGTGACATGCGTCATGGGTCGTCATGCGTAATGAGTAATGCTGCCTGCGTCGTCATGCGGCATGCGGCATGACGACATACGTTATGTAAGATCGATGCGTCATGCGGCATGCGGCATGCGTCATGCGTGATGCGTCATTCGTCGTACGTCATTCGACATACGTTGTAAAAGAACTTTTTCAAGCAAATATTGTTAATGTAACTAAATGACATGAACACATAATATTGAACATGTGTCGAATAATTTACAAATATGTAATAAACACAGAAATAATATTTGAACAACACGCAATTTAAATATTGTCCTATTAATAGTATTTGAGTATCATCGTCATATTCAATAGTATTTGAGCAACATGCAATTCATAATATCTTCAGTTGCTTTGCATGAGTACGATTACTAGTATATATATATATATATATATAGGCTAGGGTGCTCCATGGAGCACCAAACCCCTAATGCTCCAAATCGTATCTCCAATTTAAAATTTTCAACAATCGATCCGAACCGTTAAACATGATCTACATATTGAAATCTACTTTGAGATTGAATTTGACATTTTTTGAAAAAATTTTGCTATTTTTTAGAGAGGTAAGAAAATTGCAATTTTTGTTGGTCCAGAAATCGTTTGATTAGCAACTTTTTTACCTCTTTAAAAAATAGAAAAAAAATTCAAAAAAAATGTAAAATTCAATCTCCAAGTATATTTCAATATGTAGATCATGTTCAACGGTTCGGATCGGTCGTTGTAATTTTCAAATTGGATATAACGAATGTGGAGCATGAGCGATTTGGTGCTCTATGAAGCACCCTAGCATTTCTCTCTCTATATATATATATACATTCTCTTTTTTTCGTTCTTAGTAAAAAGAATAGATCAAATATCGTGTTTATAGTTTTGTTGGAATAAACTCGATCGAAATACTTACCGTGTGAATATGCCCAGGTTTTAATTAATTGGAGAAGCATTGAAAAGTCGTAAAAACCTAACAAATCTATGAATATTAAATATTATGGCATATATCCTTGGAAATTTTTTTCCCTTAACTGAAAAAAAATCGTGAAATAATATGCACAGGAAAGCAATTAAGACCACATTCGATGCAAAATAAGGATCAAAGCCTATTGTGATCTTTTATATATCATCAGGTATCTACTGTTGGAACAAAAATCATAAAATTCGGATAGCAATGAAATAAATTAAATATAAATTAGAATAAAATTATTCGGATCGTGAAAATTCACTGTCCTAAAGCGTATTCCGTCCCGATCGTGCAAGGCAACAAAATCGCTCCCAAGATAATTCGGATTTGTCACTCCTTGAAGCACGTCCTTAGAAGTGACTGATGAAATCTCCTAAATATCCAGCAACAATTTTATTTGTAATATAATATACTATATATTTGATGGATGAAATGGAACTAGTTTTTTAGATTGAGATGTATATGTAGCAGATGTAATATAATATACTATATGTGTTTTTTTTTCTGTCACACTTTTTTCCGCAGGATCCCTTCTCTTTATAAATAAATCATGGAGAGACACTAATGACCAATGATTAATGAATTCACTAACGGACCATTTTCAAAAAACTGTAACGCACCATTAATTATTTTCATGAAACATTAAAAAAAATAACGCACAAGAAGGTACAGCCAAGGAGAAAAAAAAACGCTTGAGAATTTAATAATAAATCATGTGCATGCCAACCATGCATTCATTGGTTAATTGAAAATAAAAACGTTACAGCCCAATAATTACAATAAAGTAAATGATACAAATCAATTGTTTGAAAATTTGAGTTTTTATTATTTCATAAATCTAACATCTACTTTGTAAAATTTTGGCATTTACCTAATAAGATCCTGAGATACATTATTGTAATCACACATACAAATTTACGGGAGTTTTCTAACAAATATTATGTGCACAAATTCAGTTTTCGAATGAATTGGGATCATTAGAACTGCAATCGAATTAAACTCGAACAAACTATAACTTGTATTTGAGTTTGATTTGAAATCAATTTCGAACTAGTTTGATTTAAAATAGAACAACATTCGAATGAACTGTGTAAAGTTCGAGTTTGATTTGATATCAAATAGGACAAGAACGAATTACGAAGTATAATTTTTTCTTGCAGTCTGACAATAATGTAGTAAAAGGAGATGACGAAATAGAGGAGTATTATCTAATAGAAGAGATTATAGAAGATGATGAAGAAGATGATGCTGGCAATGGAGAGAGTGAGTGTGAACCAAATAAAAATTATCTAAATAAATATAAGGATTCTAGCATTATAGATGAATGAACCAACTATCTCGAATGAAAATGAAAGTGAAGTAAATAATGTAGTTGAGAGAGGAAGAGCAAATAACGACAAGATCGGAACTATATAGTTCACGAACAACATTCGAACGAAACGTGTCAAGTTTGAGTTTTATGTGATATTAATTCAAATGAAATTGTAGCGCAGATTATATATATCAACTATGCTACATGGATACTTCACTTCGCAATGTATCGGATACGTATCCGATACTCAGATACTCGGATACTCCTTGAAATACATATTCAATAAGCCACATGGTATATCTGTAATGTGGCGTATCGAGATTGCTGCATCCGATTATTTTATTCACTTTGACTGACGAACTCGGTCTCCAATACGCCTCAATGTGTTTCAAAATTTCATGTGACAATCATGTATTGCAAAATCGCTGATAATTTTTGTTATATCACTAGAAAAATGAGTGAAACATGAGTTATTTTGATTATCTTGAGTAGATTGATCATTTTGCCTCCAGTAAAAGTTTGGATGATTTCTCCAATCCGAGTTGTAGGTACTGGAGTAAGTGTTGTTATTTGGTCTAAAAATATCTTGGTTTATGACATTAACGTCCTCAAAAACACCCTCACTATTTACCCCACAATTAATGGCACTGCAAATAGAACAAGGAGAAGGAGAAGAATTTACCGCACTTATACTTAAAAGATCAATCTTACGATTCAAAGTGGCAATTGCTTTGGTTAAGTTCGAATCCGTACTCACCTCCTTCACCTATCTTTGCAAGATAACCGGTGTCTCTTTTGGGTTGTGCCACTGACTATGGTTAAGTGTCATGTCATCAACCAACTTGTATCCATCAGTTGCACCCTTGTTCATCAAACTTCCTCCAACGACAACGCCGAGCATGCCTTTGTCTTGAGGCAAGAGGCTATTGTAGATAATATGCAACAAGTTTCAGCTTTCTATGCCATGATGAGGGCAACACCTATGTAACTCTTGGAATTGATCCCACGCCTCGCTCATCGTCTCATCTCCTTTCTGCCGAAAGTTGCGGATTTGGTGGCGCAAGGAGTTCGTCTTTGAGGATGGGAAAAATTTTGTTCAAAAAGGCATTTCCAACCTTGGGCCAAGTATCCATATTCTCTGGTCTTGTCCCCTTATCTAACTTTTAACTTTATCTGCAAGAAAAAAGGTAAAGGCCATAACCTTAAAATTTTCAAGATAAACGGTTTGTACCTTGATCAAGAAAAAAGGTAAAGACCATAACCTTCAAAGTTGGCTAAGTGTTGTGTCACACCCTCGTGAGGTAACCCGTGAAAAAGATGTCGTTGCACCATACTAACCCACGCCGGCGAGATCTGGTATTCCTTAGCATTGATAGTGGGTGTTGTATACTCAAGATGAATCTCATCCGTCCTAGGTGCCGTGAAGTCCCTTAGGGGGACGATTAGGGTCTGTCGTAATGTTCTTTCCTTAATTGAAAGCGACAACCCTTGTTGTTGTTGTGGCTTCTTCCGCGATTGCAGCGGCTTGCCTTGTCGCTGCAAGTTCGGTGCGTAACGTCTCGAGTTGTTCTTAGGGGGTCCTCTCGGTACTTGATTATACTAGTCTAAACTCTTTAAGATCTACCGTCCTAATTATTTTATGTCCTTGTAATTCTCCTTTCGGTACTTGGTATAATTCTTTAAAACAATTAGGTAAAACCCGCAATCAATAAACGTCACATTTCGATACTTAGTCTATTGATTATCCTACTTCCAATGGTCTAGATCTAACATTCAATTTTTCGATACTTAGTCTATTGATCAAGATCATCGCAAACAATTAAAATATAAAGCATGTCATAAATAAATGTCTAAAAATATACTAACTAAAACAAGCATACAACATAAGTTTCAAGTCATCCCTAACAATACCCTAATACAAATTTAGCCAAGCATGGCTAAGGGGCGGGACATGATGAAAATAATCGAGTTTCAAAGAAAAAGTAAAGAAACAAAGGATAGAACTGAATTTTTGCGGTGGTATGACTTCGTCTTCTCTTCTTCTTCTCCTTCTCCTTCTTCTTCTGCTTCTTCTTCTTCTCTAATTTACAAAATAACTAATCTTAAACCATCTGTTAACTGGCTAATAAACATCACTCTTCTGACCTAGGAAACTTAGGTATTTATATAGGAACAAAATTCTAAAAATAGAATTCTAAAAACTACATGTTTTGGCTTCTGAATAGTTCAATTATGACCGCAAGAGCATCTCTTGCGGCCGCAATAGACTTGAGAATGTATTATGACGACTACTAATTCTGGAGATTAACTGTCTTGTGACCGCAACATGAGTTATTGCGGTCGCAATGGACTTGGTTGAAAATAGCAGCTTCTCTATCTTTGATCTGCATACTTGATTGTGATTGTAATATTGAGCTTTGCAGTCGTAATAGACTTAGGCTGAACGTTTGAATATTTGTAGAACTTGATTGCGGCCGCAATGGACTTGAGGAACTGCTACCTTATGAATTGCTGAACTTCTAAGGTTGATTGCGTCCGCAATGATGATTTCTACACCCATAATTGACTTGTCTGACAGTCATTTTGCTCCATTCTTTGTTCCGGCTTGTTTCGAAGTGTCCAATTGTGTCTGTTTTGTTCCAAAATACATGTTTTCCTGCATTAAAGCACAAATATGATAGTGACTTGAACTCTTAAACAAATTAACTCTAATTAGACCTAAATTAAATAAAACTTGGCATAAATTACACAATAAATATGATAGTGCTTGAACTCTCTGTTTTTATCCACGGTCATTAGTGGCAATGGCAGTCAGCTGTCATTAAATCAATGATCAACGTGGATCTCATAAAAATAATATTATAATATACGTCAAATTTGAATCGCTCAAATTTAATCCCATCATTCAGAATTTCAGATTAACTATGACAGAAAATACAAATCATGTTGGTACAATATAGCACTTAATACAAAGATCTTGAATAGTATAAAGATACATGTAATCTCTTAATTGTGCATTATTTACATTAATTGTGTTCTTTTGTTGTCGACATTAATTGTGCATTATTTACATTAATTTTGTGTAATTAATGAATGAATGAATGAAAGAAGAAAAACTGTAAATATTGAGGGCATAAGTATTTTATTCTAACTGACACTAGAGAAAAACTGCAAATTTTAAGCATTTCATTTCAAGTTCTTTCTCCCTTAATTGATGAATATTGGTTCCTTAATTTTATTTTTGTTTTAGGGCAACCAGATAAATTTTCATTGTATCATATGCTTAACATCTGATAAATGCTATTTATCTTAAATTTTTAATTGGAAAAATTTTCAAAATGCCACTACAAAATATCGTATTTGTCAAAATGTCATCACAAAAATCATATTTGTCAAAATGCCATTAAAAATCATTATCTATTTTAATTATGCCATTCTTTCATTTTTAATGTAATAAAAAATTATAAACTTTCTAAATGACAAAAATGTCCTTGTTGGAATATTTTTTAGTTCGTCAATGATCAGAATCGATTTGAATTGAACCCAACAAAACAGATCGACTCAAAAAGTATCAAGTATTCAAGTTCGTCTCTCTCTCAATCGAATCCACTCGACTAGGGTTTGGCGCCACTCCACCACCCTCATCGCCGCTCCGCCACTCCTCCGCCCCTCTCATGACGCCAGACTCGTCTCCGCACCTTCTCGCGATCAAGTCATCTTCTTTGCTCCGTCTCCAGGGCAACTTCTCCTCCCCGCCAGGTCATCTTCTCTGCTATGCCATGTCAGCTTCTCGCATCAGGTGTAAATACAATTTGCCGCCCATTCTTGGTACGGATGCAATTTCTGGTGTAAATACAATTCGCAAGATGTTGTGCACTATCTGGCGTGTGGTCGATCGTTCCTGTGTGTAGACTCTCCTATTTCTTTCTCTCCAGAGGTGCCATGTCGCTAACACGAAGCACACTTGAGCTTTCTTCTTTGGAATTGCCCTTGCAGATATAAGTTGCATGTAGGTTGGCAGGTGGTCTCCCCTGGTTGTGGCCTTGGCATTCGAAGGGTAGAGGCTAGCTGTGCCCATACATCATTTGCAAATGGGCAAAGAAAAAATAGGTGCAAGTCGGTTTCTAGGGCGTCTGCGGTGCACATTACACATCCCGAATGGAAGGAAAAGTGTCTTCGTTGCATCCTGCTGTGTCAGTAGTCTATTGTGAAGTAGCAGGAAAGCAAAACAACGCACCGATGGGCTCACCTTGGCTGTCCATATGTCAGCGATGGGAGAGCGTATCTTCCCCCCCCTGTGCTAGCACCGTATATACCGACTTGACTGTGAAGTCTCCCGTTGCATTGAGGTTCCAAAAAATTGTATCTTCCTGTAGATTTAAATGGGTGTTCTGGAGTTGGCAGCAAGCTTCTTGCTGATGCCATGTTCTCGGGCCGGGCAGCAGAGCATGGAGGCATTCTTTTGCTTGCCTCAAAGAGATGAGAGTGAGAGTTCGCTGCGAGTGAGAGTTCGCTGAGTGAATTGAATAGTGATTTATTAGAGAAGATTTTTGGGAGCTATTTGACTGTATCCTTTTGTTTGTATTGTTAGGTTCAGAATGAATTGAACGGGTTATTTGCAATGAATTGGTTTCACATTTCACTGAACGAGATGATATTTCATTAAAATGAGCTGGTTATTTGTACATAGATGTTGGAAGTTGCCATTTCAGTTTCGCATTTTGCTGAACTGGTTATTTCAGTTTCTCAGACAATGACAGAGAAGTATTTCCCTTTTGAACTCCTAATTTGTTTACCCTTTTGAACTCCTAATTTTGCCGTGAATGAGTCAAAATATTATGATATGTTCGCCCTTTTGTTCATAAAACCTTTTCAGATGCATGCACAAAAATTAGAAGTGAGTGGAAATTTAATACATGACTACAGAATCAGATCATATTGAATAACGTTACCAATAGTCTCCCAAACAGTAGATAAATTACGTAACTGAAAACGCCATTACACAAGCATAATTCGAACTCTTATCTTTAATTAACTAACTAATTTCCATCTAATTTAATCACAAGCTAGTTAAGAAAAAGAGCAAATTATGTTTCATCATTTGTCGAAATTTATTAAATTAACTAAAAAACAACTAAATAACTTCAAAAAATTTACAAACTTCAAATATGCATTCACTACAAATATTACAATGCGATCAATTTGTTCAGTACTAAAATCTCATTCTTCAACATAGCGAGCAATTCCGAGTTGTCTGCAATGACTCGACAAATTGAAATGCAAGTAATTTTTTTGAGGTACCACTGGTGAAGCAATGCAATAACTCTAGATGACATCATTTTTATATCATAAATATGAATCTCTAACACCAAAATAATCACAAAAGCAATCTTGTTACCACTGGTGAAGCATCACGCTCACAATTCTATAATGAAAGAAGATCCACCTGACTGTTACCAGAAAATATCCACTTGACTGTACAAATAATAAAATTTAAAAATATTAGTTATTCCCAGTTCAATGTACACCATATTCATGACTGATAAGCTCCTGTTACTGTTAATGTAGAGGTCCTTGAGATCACTGATAAGCTCCTGTTTATCGTTCTCCAAATCAAACAAAGCCTGATAAATTAATAAAATTGGACTGAATTACAACATAAGCGAACTATGAAGTACAAACCTATAAACATTCTTCACAATTTGATGGGGGAACAAGCTAGGAGAATTGTAATAAATAAACTATGTGAACAATTACTCTTTAACTCATATTAAAGAAATTAAAAACAGATTCGAGCAACTGAGTCTTCAAATTCACTTGGCTCTAGGCCTTTATCCTTGTGAATTTTTTGCCGAGCAGTGTACATCTTCGGGTATTATCCTTGTCAACTGAGTCTTCAGCTGACGTGGTGGAGCAGAGAAGATGACATGGCGGAGAGGAGAAGTTGACTTGGAGACGGTGCAGAGAAGATGACCAGATCGCGAGAAGGTGGCGGAGACGAGTTTGTGCGACATGAGGAGACAAGTCTGTGCGACAGGAGGAGAATGGCACGAGGTGAGTCTGTACGACAGTCGAGAAGAGGGACGGAGGAGTGGCGGAGCGGCGAGGAGGAGGGTGGAGGAGCAATGTGGAGGAGGGTTGTAGAGTGGTGCCGAACCCTGTGGAGTGGAGTCGACTGAGAGAGAGACGAACTTGATATGTTTTCAATCGATCTGTTTTGTTGGGTTTGATCGATTCAAATCAAATCTGATCATTGACGAACTAAAAAAAAAATATTCCAACAAGGATATTTTTGTCATTTAGAAAGTTTATAATATTTTAGTTACATTAAAAATGATACAATGGCATAATTAAAATAGATGATGAATTTTAATGGCATTTTGACAAATATGAATTTTGTGATGGCATTTTGACAAATTCAGTATTTTGTAGTGGCATTTTGAAAATTTTTCCTTTTTAATTTTATTCTTCTGTTCAAGTTTTTCCTTGATTATTCACCCAAATAAAGAAGAGAACCTTAGCAATTAGAACCAGCTAAGTAGCTAAGACCTGTATTTGGTGTGCATGCTTATTAGAACACAACTTTCAGCTTTTGTCGAAATTAATTCATGTATATATATTTTTGTAATTTTCCGATTTAAGAATCTTTGAACGAATGATAGGTTGGCACTTATTATTGCATGCTAGTATCATATAACGAGATTTAACATTTACTGATATTGCTCTTCTTATTATGATAATGCATGGTTCTCAATCTCGTGCATGCATTTTTGTTTGGTTTGGTTTGATTTGGTTTGGTTTATATTATTTTTTTGGTTTAGTTGGTATGTAGTTGATACTAAGGTGCTTAAGTTTGCATGGTGTATATTATGATACATTTAGTTTGCTAAATTTTACCTCTTTATTATTAATCAACGAGGAGATGGTTGATGAGATGTTAGCATGTACGTTTGTTGTTGTGAAAGTTCAAAAGTTTATTATAATTATTGTGGTTGCATGATTTATATTTTGATTTTGTTTTCTCAAAAGTTTGCTTCTTTCATCAAAGATTGAAAGGATCAGTTTATTATAATTAAAAAGATGTGTGTAAGATTGAGTAAATTTATCGATCCATCGAGGCCTATAGCCTATAGCCTACAACCTACAACCTACAGTACAGGCACAAACATATCTATGTTCGGTTTCATTCCACACCCACGGCAAATAATACACTGTTTACATGAGAATTTCACTATTCATTCAAAGTAAATAGTGAAATTCCCACGTGAACAGTGCATTTTCCGTGAGCGCAGGATGAAATCAAACATGTCCTAAATGAGTTTAGGCACTCAAACCTGAGCGAGTTCGAACATGACCGACCGCCACTAATATAATTCAGGAGGGTTATTATTAAATCAAGCCCTTTGATCATTGATCCGACGGTTCAAATCAGTGCAACATTCTGCTGCAAAAAAGTGCAACAAAGAATTTCATTTCCTAGAACTGTATCCTTTGGTGCACTTTTTTTTGCATCAGAAGGATGCATTCTTCATCTGAACGGCTCGATCTAATTTCAACACTCCTGATTTAACAATACAAAACTCTCCTACATTATATCATTAGCGATCAAACATCCGATCTTAATCCGACAATTCAAATGAAAGTACATCCCTCTGATACAAAGAGTACACAAGAGGATATATTTCTGCAATCAACCATGTCATAAAAAAATTATGCAAGTTTATAGTTGTCTTTTGATACTGCATCATTGTTCATTGTCTCTGCTATATACTAAGCATCTTGGATGTTCAGATTCGATCAGGATTGATTTAATCAAATTCCGGAATGAAAATTAGCCATAGATTATCATGTCATGATCGAGCGATGGTTAAGATTTAATCTTACTAATTGCACTCTTCAACATATTCGAGTATTGTAATCTCGCCATATATAATCCTCTCTCATATTCAATTATAAAGAAAGTATTATAATGTCAATAATATTTCTATTGTTGTAGAATTTATTTGCATTAATTGTATTTGTATTATTATAATTTGTTACCATAACAAGACTTTTTATTAACAGAAATGCTCCATAATAATAATAAAATATAATAATTTTATTAAATAAGATTAGTAACAACGTTGGGACACAATATTAATATAACGTAATAAGAAAATCATTTGATTCCTTTTATTTCCTTATTACTAATAATTTTCTAGCAACCCCATTATTCAAATTC
>CAXKVX010004190.1:0-22928 GCA_964058865.1 Eleocharis quinqueflora
CAAAAACCGAGTGAAGCAATTTCAAGTTTGGTTTGACAGTATCATGTACCAGCATTGAAAAGGACTTGATTGAAACTGAGATAGAAAAAGAAAAATCAGAGGTAACTTGGCAAAGGTTCGCAAACAAAAAGTTAGCACCACAATAAGTTAACAAAAAATAAATAAAAGAATCAATAACAAGCCTTATTGGCAGTTTTGCAGAGAGATCTAAATAAATAACAAGTTATCAACAGAAAGCCTACAAACAATTAAATAAATGTACCTTGAGAGGATCCAAGGCATTAAAGAGAATGTAGCCCAAAGGGAGATCAAAGAGGAAGGATCTGGTAGGCGCTTCGGTAGGAACATCCAGCAGCTGTCTCATTCTAAAGCAGAGTATATACATTACCGCCTAATCCCACAATCACAATTAAACAACACATCAATAATATCGGAGAAAAAATACACATGCTAAACAGCACTTCATGTTTGGGATACAAAAAGGTACGGTTTTACCTGACAAGCAGAATAATAGACTTGATGGGCTACTGGACCGAATATTCTCCCCTGGATTGGATTTGATACTCTCTCCTGGACATCTTTGCAATAATCGGAACACCAATTAACTAGTCTGCAATTCAACTTTTTATTAGATGATTATAAGATAAAGACAAATCAATGATTAACCAAATACATAGATTAAAATCACCTTGTTAATATGGTAGCAATTATCGATGAAGAGATGAACTTTGCTCTTGAAAGATAGCTTGCCAAGTATGAAATAGCACTCATCCTGAACCACCAAAGGAAATTACCAAGGTATAAAATTCTTATTTCTAGAAATCTTGTACTTGTGGCAAAATTGATATGGGCAACATATCACAGGGAAATGAGGGACCTGGCTCGAAATATAATTCTATTAACATACCTCGAGATTGGATCCTCAGATGTAGAAAGGAAAATCCCAGCAAGATCAACAGCAAACTTTTGGCCCCAGGTTTCATCCAGTGAACATGCATAAAACATCACAAACTGCACCCAGTAACCCATCCAAATCAAAAGCTATTTAATTTAACCATACAAAGGTTTGCAATACAAGAGCTGGCGGTTGAACCAACCCACATGGTCGGTGGCAAGTAAGAGTTGGAATATCTGTTCCGTTGGCAGGTCAGGTCAATTCAGGACCTAACAAGAAGGGGTAAAATTTATGAGAGGTCATTGAACTTTGTATCAAATCCGTTTCTGGTCACTGAACTTTGAATTATTCATTTTTAGTCACTAAACTTATATATCTTCAAATTTAGTCACTCCCTCATTATTGTTTATAAAAAAATTTAAGAAAAAATTGATGTGGCACCTACATTGCAACTACATTTGTAAGATATTATAATGAAGATTTTAGAAGAAAAAAGAGACTTTATTGTCAATTTTAGTTAACATTTTTTATGAAAAACAATGGATGGATTATTCAAAAGTTCAGGGACCAAAAATGAATTTGATACAAAGTTTAGTGACCTCCCAGAAAATTTACCCCACAAGAAGCATAGTTTAACCAGTGCCCAACATGCATCCAGAACACGCTTAGTAATATTTCAAAAGTTAAGAAAAGCAATTAAGTTGGTTGATTTGACCAACGAGATCCAACCAATTGCGTATATATAATGGTACATCCTCCAAAGAAAAGACGGAATAAACAAATTTGAACCTGAGTAAACTTGGAATTATGAAGCTTCAGCACTGAAGCCCGAAATATGTCCATAAACATGTTATAATCCTGTTCAGTTAATAATGAATCAATTTAACAAATACAAGAGATAATCATGTTTTCTATAATAGGGTGAGCAATTAAGGACGTATGTGTTCAGTAACGAAAATAAACTATGCAAAAGTCTGTGTTATAGCAAAATTTTGCATTGTTGACTGTTTGAATGATTTACTTGGATTCAAATAATAAACTGAAATTCATTAGAAGAGTAGAAGACTACAACGCGTAAATGTTTGATAATTTGGTCGTCGACTACTAATGTTAATTCTAACCAATATTTGAAAAATGAGCAGAAAGTTTTTATGAACATTTATTTCACAAATATTTATGCCTTCAGGGAATATCCAAAGCTACTATTTCTACTTTATGACAAGCTATGCAATAAATTTATTCCTGGCTCTCATGCCAAGCTGTGCAATAATATTTGACCATGTTCAGGCTGGAGCACAAGTGAGGAATAGAGAATTTATGCAATGCTTATGCCTCAACCAAACATGGGCTAAATCATCAACTTATAATCAGAAATAAAATATAATAATATATCAATGAAATAATTAAAAATAGAAATAGGATATGCAAATATTTGGTCCCTGTCAACCTTATTGTAGTTGTAGGTGGTGGTGAGCTAACTAGTAATTGTGTTAATCAAGTTGGGAAAGAAATTTACCGTCAACAAGCGGCCGCTTCTGACACGGGAGTTAAGATGTTCACATACAACCACCATCAAGCCATCCATTTTTTCCACAAAGGCACTATTGTTATTAACACCCCTTTTACCAAATGGAGCACCAACCTATAGGATGCACAAAAGTATATAAGAAATAGGAAGCATATTATATATCCAATAATACCTTATAGTACACAAACAAGGACGGATAAAGAATTAAAAGATAATCATTCTAGCCTACCCCAAATTATTTGGGAATAAAGGCTTTTTGTTGTTGTATAGTTTCAATACCTTTGTATCATCACAAGGAAATTGTAAAAAATGATCATCAAGATCTTCAAGCTCCATGTCAAAAATGCCTATGGCTTTGTCTTCTTGAAGTACATCATCCCAAGTTATATTTACCTTTCAGAAACAAAAGGATGTTACTTCTTTCATAAGATGTTAAGGAAGAAGCCTCTTATCTAGTTTCAAATCAGTAAGAAGATCAAGAGCCTTGGCAAATAGAAGCACAAAGGACAGTATTGGACTACAAAATAAAGAAAAAAGGAAGGTTCAAAAGCCTCCGCATTTGGTGCTTACACTAGGCCTCCAATTTGCAAATTTAGTAACTCAAAACACCAAAATTCACATATCAAATTGAAAACTCGGTGTGATCGATACCATGTTTTCTATTCACGTAAAGATTTGATATTTTTTACTTTGTTTTAATTGGAACCTAAAGTTTGTAAATAAAAAAATCCATGGATGCTGCCAATTTCTAGACATTGATTTTTCTTTTTCCAAGATCTTTGTTCAAACCAAATGATAGTCGAAATCGCACATATGTTTAAGTGTATGTTGAGAGTAGTATATATCACATCTGCAGGTTTTATTTGTTATTTTAGGTCTATTTTGTTATTAAGAATTTATTTTAAACACCAGCGTCATTATGTAGACAATTGAACCTTCTCAGAAAGAAAACTTCTGTGAAGTTACTAAATTTCCATGATTGGTAATTTCGATTGGGTTTCATTTCTAACCTACCCCAACTTGTTTAGGACTAAAGGCTTAGTTGTCATTGTAATAGTGGTGGTGGGTGCAAAGCAGTCCAAAATAAAAGAACACTAAAGTAGAGCCCAGATTCCAAATTATTTGTGGAACTAAAATTTGCACCCTTCCTCCCATGTCATTGAAATTTCACTTTGTTCGAATCAAGTCAATTGAATAAGTAAACAAGCTGGCAATTGTCGCTAATCTCATTGAAATTTCTCTCCAAACTTCTCCTTAATTTGTTTCTTTTTTCCTTTATTTGTTACTTTAGGTTTATTTTGTTATTAAGAATTAAGTTTAAACACTGGCAGCATTATGTAGACAATTGAACCCCTGTCAATAAGAAAACTGATGTGAAATTACTAAACTTCCATGATTGATTGAAATGCAAAGCAGACTTAACAAAAATGCATATGAATTTGGCAAACTTAATGTAAAGTTACTAAACTAGTGCCCAGATCTCAAATTGCTTATGGAATTTCAATTTGCACCCTTCTTCTCCCATGTCATTGAAATTACACTTTGTTCGAACCAAGCTAATGGAATAAGTAAACAAACTGACAATTTTCCCATGTCATTGAAATTATTATTATTAGTGTTACTGTCATCATCATCATTATTACTACCACTACTATTATTATTACTACTACTATAGATACTATTTTACTATTTATTATATTACTATTATTTACATTGATTTTTTATTACTCTCCGATTGGGTTTCATTTCTAGTCTATTCCAACTTGTTTGGGACTAATGGCTTTGTTGTTATTGTTGTTGTGGTAATTATCTTCTCCCTTTGTTTCTTTTTACCTTTTAACCTAATAAGAATTGAGAGGAAGGGAAAGCAGAAAAGCAGATAAATAAAAGATGTGGGGAGGGGGGATTAGTGGTAATTGACAAGAGGAATAAGGAGAGCTTAAGAAAGTGATCCATTCCTTGTCCTATTTGATGGAGGGGACAAGTTCCATTGAGGAAAATGACTTGAAGGGAAATTCAAGCTCGGTAAATTGAGAGGAACAGATTGAAATTTGAGTGACCCATAACATGACTTACGATATATACCTATACCTTCAGTGAAACTATAGATGCAATTATGCTGATGCACATATTTTTCATAGAAGGTACAGCAGTTTTTTACAGAGTAGCAGAAGCTTACATCCAGATCCGAGAGCAGGTTGATGACCTTTGAAAGTAAAATGGCACTGAGGACATCACCTATTTCCTCTCTCAATAACCCCAGCATGCATTCAACAAAAGCATTCAATTTCTGCAATAACAGAACTACTTTATTCAATAAGAAACAATTAAAACAATGGTGGAATACCCATACTCCCACCAACACACAAGTGCGCGCACAGTGCACACATGCACAATAAAGCTGCTCGCTTATACTCATTAAAAGTAAAAATCAAAACTTGATAAAATGCTCTGCACTAGGACTGAATTGAAGCCCGTCTCAATTAACTCCTAGTTGTCCACTAAAACTCTCAATTGCTCAATCAACCCTCAACTAAAAACAAAGTTTGTGTTACGTTAGCCCCAAACTGTTCAAAGACCCTCATTTAGCAACTCTGTTACCCCAGTTAATTTCCAATTTTTGCATAATTCAAATGAATTCAACTAGAGCATCCACTTCAACCTCAAGTGCAATTATCACAAAAGGTAAAATGCAACATGAGAGTAATAAACTTACAGCCTTCGACTCAAAAACCCGTGGCATAGCCTTATTAAGGGCATCAGATAACTTTAAGGGCGCAAGAGGAACACATTTGAAAATATACTGCAAACATGCATGCAGTTCTTGGTGGATCTCTCTCTTCCGAATAACCCATTTGGGTTCATCCAGCCACCTAAACGCCCTCTCAGGCGGTACGAAGTTGCTCACAAGCATGTGCAAGCACCCTTCCAGGTACTTGTCCGGAACCACTGCCTGGTACAGATGATAGCCAAATATCAATTACTCCAAACTACACTTCTTCTAAACACTATTACAATATGAAAGGGATAGTTTCTTTTGGAGGTACTTTTTACGTTCTTTTCTCCAACTGGTCAGCCGTCACCTGGTGCATATTATTATTGGTGCCTTGCATAATCATTCATAATGTGCCGGTCAAAACTGACTAGTACCAGCTACATACAAGTCCCGGCAGCCAACTATTTTCAATTGGGCTTTATAGGTAGTTAGGTACCGTACAAGCTGGTGGTACCAGAAGTTAAGTGATGCCAGCATGAATGGCCAACATACCAAGGTAGTAATCAAGTCCAATAAAGCAGTCCTCGTACCATCTCTAAAGAACCATATGCGCATTCCAAATACCTGCAAAGTCGATAACTTTAGTTAAAGTATAAAATCATTGCTTAGATTTCACTTCTAGTTAGGAGCATCAAGTATCAACCATCACTCCATCTGCATAACAGATAGCTAGACTAGTTGGTTGCCAAACCATTCTGTACATGAACAAGGTAAAAATGTGGGTTTTTTTAGTACATTTTTCACATGATTTTCATAATTATGAACATGAACTATATTCTGAGAAAATTTGTGCGCAGAAGAAAATTTCCAAAAATATTGTACATTACTAAGAAGCAAGTGATGGTAGGTAGTATCGATTCTCGACACAGCTTGAGTCAATGCCTTCAATAATATCTGCAAATTTTGACAACAAAAAATGAAACGAAATGAAACTGTAAGGGAAGTATGTTAAAATAGAGTCTTATGCACTACAAAGGCAGGGCAACAAGGTTCTCATTCTCCAATTATGGACAGTTAAGCATTGGTTGCACTTAAATACTGCACTGCACTAAGCTTGCACAAATTGTATTATATTAGATCAGTCCACAAATGTGAATCATTACATGTTGAACCAAACTGAACCACAAAAAGACTAGATAAAGAAAATAAGAAATACAATAAGCGAAGCCTCCTTAGCCTCCCTCCTCTCCTTGTTAGGTTCAAATCTGGCAGAGGGGTCTACAAGACTTAGTATGTAGTCATAATTATCTCTGTTGTTGTCCCAATCTACAAGACTTGATGGCTACACAAGCAAACAAAATGTCAAGATATAGCATTTTAGTTTTAAATCACATAAACAAGCATAAGAAACTTAATAGTAACCGGAAAAAAGATAATCAAACATAAGAAATCAGATCAATACATACGAGAAAATGAAACTCAATAATAACAGGAAATTTCAAAAGCTTAAAGCAGTAATGAAGTGAGAATGAGTTTCATCTAGCAAATTTCTATAAAGGAGCTTATCCCTAATAAACCACAAGCTACTGTTTGTTTTTAAATTAAATTAGAAAAATCGAGTAAAAACTTGCCATGCGAACAGCGTCAAGAGTTGCATGGACCAAAGAAAATGCCTTAGAATCGCTGCCATGTCCTTCCTCTCCAGCAGCCACGTCTTCCACCATCATCTCATCGGTCACCGCGCCCATCGGTCCTCTTTAAGATATCTGCTCCTTTCTCTTCACAATTGAGAGAGAGAGAGAGAGACTCGAAGGGAGAGAGAGAGAACGAGGCGGCGATTTAGGGTTTTGAAGCTCTTCCAATCCTTTGGGCAGTTACGGGCAGCGTAGCGGGTAGATGAAGTCGGCAATTGCTACGGGGTGCTGTTTTTTTAGATCACTGTTGTCAAAGTTTTTGGACAAAATTGCCCCTCAATGTACAGATTCTTTTATTACAAACGCTTTTATTTATTAACAGATTATTCACAATTTGTAATGCATATTGATTTATTTATAATGCATATTAAATTTTTGGTGCATATTCATATTTTCTCAGTTGTTATGCATATTAATTTTTTCTCAGTTGTTATGCGTGTTATTACAACAAGCATGCATATTAAATTGACTAACAAACATAACAACAGAAAAATGACAACTATAACAACTATAATAACATGCATAACAATCAAATAAGTATGCATAGTAAATTAACTAACAAACATAACAACAAAAAAATGAAGTTTAACATGCATAACAACTATAATAAGTAAGTATGCATAATAAATCAAATAACAAGCATAACAACTAGAATAACATGCACGACACTAGAATAACATGCATAAACTTATAACAAAAAATAAGTGTGCATAGTAAAATCAATCAACATGCATGAAAACTACAATAACACCTGACAATCATATTTTGTATGCTGACGTTAACCAATTAAGTATGCATAGTAAAATCAATCAACATGCATGACAACTACAATAACATGCCTGACAACCATATTTTGTATGCTGGCGTTTTCAATCAACATGCATAACAAAATTAAGTATGCATAGTAAAATCAATCAACATGCATGACAACTATATTTTGTATGCTGACGTTTTCAATTAAAATGCATAATCAAATAAGTATGCATAGTAAATCAACTAACATGCATGACAACTAGAATAACATGCCTAAAAACCATATTTTGTATGTTGGTGTTTTCAATTAACATGCATAACCAAATTAAGTATGCATAGTAAAATCAATCAACATGCATGACAACTAGAATAACATGCCTGACAATCATATTTTGTATGCTAGCGTTTTCAATTAACATGCATAACCAAATAAGTATGCATAGTAAATCAACTAACATGCATGACAACTAGAATAACATGCCTGAAAATCATATTTTGTATGTTGACGTTTTCAATTAACATGCATAACAACAGAAATAACATGCATAACAGCAGAAATAACATGCATAACAAATATAACATGCTTTCCAGAGAAGAAGAGATCGGAACCAAGAATCAATCGGAACAATGACGCGATGAAACAGTTTCAAATAGGAAAGAAAATGGAACTGTTCAGTTATCAAGGTGAAAAAAATTACTGGAGGTGTCCATTGATTGGAAACGTCCATTCCGTATCAAATTCGATATCCCCATAACATTTTCCTTTTCAAAATTCAAAGAAATCAGATTTGTGATGATGTTCTTTCTTATATCATGTCAATTGTCGCACAAATTAGGAAAACTAAAAAACGAATCTCAATGTCAATGTCACTGTTACTAAAAAAATTGTGAAAAATTCTTTAGTTTATTTATTTTTTAAAATAAAATCTTAAAATTAAAGGAACAATACTTCTGAATTCTGATACCGATCGCTTAATTTCTATATTTTTTTTACAAAAAAAAGTGTTAGTACATGATACGGCCTCACTTCATGAGCCTTCAGCCTTCGACCTGGGTGACTCAGTGGTCCAACAATAAGGCTTGTCTTTATGGGCGTCTAGGATAACCTTGACTTCGGCCCGGTAGTCCTACATCCCACAAACACAGATTTGAAGTATTAATTAGCCCGAGCTTTAAATGGCCTCTAAGTAGAAATTGAAGAATCTCCGAAATATCAACAACAGCTTCGCCTCGAGGCAACAATCAGATAGGATAGTAAATATTGTAACTATATTTGTCATTTATTTCACTTAATGGCTCATCATCTATGGACAGGCTATATATACATTCTTCTTCCTCTGTAATAGACAAAACCATTTGTACTCACAAGTATATGTGTTTCGAAACCAAATCTTTCTTCCGGAACCGATTTCGTTAACAAAATATGTGTTCTTTACAATTCGGAACCGATCTTTGATTTCATCTAAACAAGCAAATCAATCTTCGATTCCTAGATCAATACAAGGGGGCAACACCACTCTATACGGTAAACATTCTGATTGACTACACAATCAAGGACATGGATGCACTACTTGACAACACAAATGTAATGCACCAAAGGCTATAAACTAGCAAAAGAAAAGTTCTCAAATTGACAATTAGACTATGGAAGCTATTCTAATGCTCTCAAGTTTAGGTAGCTAAAGGAGAAGACTCTTTAGCTCTTTGTAGTGCTCAATTTGATGCTTGGAAGCTTGTAGGCGGTTTCAGATGTGTTGGCTCAAACTTTGCTAAGTTTGTTGATTTGAATTTAATCATTTCTTGTGTATTAAAAATAATTGTAAGACATTTAAGAAAATGCACAAAAGGAACACAAGAGATGATCAAGAATGTCCTAAGAGCAAGTTTAAGAGATCAAGATTAATATGAAGACATGCTTAGGTCAATTAGATTTTAGTTTATTTAAATTTGAGAGTAAAAAGAGCAAGAAAATCCAAACAAATCAGTACATAGCGTTATAACGCTAAATCCAGCTTTATAACGCTATATGTCAAAAATGGTAATTTCTAAACAAATCCTGGACCAATGTGTCTTAGCGTTATAACGCTAGATATAGCATTATAACGCCAGAATGCTGAAATGTTCAAAATGAATTTTAAAATAGAAATTGAAGCAATAAAATTTCAAAACATCAAGAATATGTCTTAAATATAACTTAAGTTTAGGAATATAAACTTCATTTGATCAAAAACACATTTTGAATTAGTAGCAAAATAATTAAGGCCAAATTCCAGAGAGATGGTGTTATAATGCCATACTTGACGTTATAACGCCAAGGCAAGTTCAAGTGCCAAAAATTGACTAAGTACTGAAAATATCTGTAGGAATTGGTTTAGGTTATAACGCTAAACATAGAGTTATAACACCAGACAAATCCCAATGGTCAAATTTGTGGTCCACACTCAAGATAGCGTTATAACGCTATGTTTTGTACATAGCTTAGCATTATAACGCTATGTAGAAATTGTACGATCAAAATCCGACGGTCACATTATTTGTCTTGACTCAAGATAGCATTATAACGCTATGATTAACATATGAAATAACGTTATAACACTATATGGCGCAGGAATGCTTTTGGCCAGGGCTGAACCCTATATAAACTCTTCTCCCTCAATAATTGTTATTGTTGGATCCATTAACTCAAAAAATCTTTCTGCCATTGTTGAGCTTAGTTCTACTTGTTAAGTCATTGCTCTTAATCTCAAGTTTAATTAGCTAAATCTAATCTAGAGATTATAGAGAGTTAGTTTGTTTGAGTGCTTAGTCTTGATAGTCTAGTTTAATCTTTCAATTAGCCAATTGTCAATTTGTGAGTGTGTGCGTTGCCTTGAGCTCCACCGGAGTGTGTAAGTGAGTTCAAGGAAGTCGACTCGATTCTCCACCGGTGTGTGTAATTGAGATTGAAAAAGAGTTCGGTGTCGGGTTAGGGTTGGCAGCTCCACTAGTGTGTGTAAGAGAGCCTCAATTTCGAAGTTGTACGCTAAACAATGAGTGCTTTGTATAGTGGAACGGACCGGGCTTGTTACCGCAAGAAGCGGGGCGTCGGGGACCCGGAGACATAGGCGAGGTCGTTTGTGCAAGTCAGACTCCGTCAACACGCATTAGCCGTTTTCTCTTTTCTTATCTCTATTTATATTTACTCAATTCAATTAGTTTAATTGCTTGATTTGTTTGTGAATTGAATTGAGTTGTGATTGAATTGCTTGATTAGGGAATTAATCAAATTGCTTGTTGAATTGCTCAATTGAATTGTTTGCCATAATTTGTGAAATTTGCAATTAGGTCTCTAGTTGCTTGAACCGAGCAAAACTTAGTTAAGCGCCTAGGCTCCCTAGGTTCTACAAGATGCACTTATGGTTCATCTCTGCATCATATATATAGGCCGAACACTCTTTATGAACACCTTCTTTGGTCTGCATCTTCTCCTTTTAACCCGTTGTGACGGGTTGGGCACCCATTATGACGGGTTGTTGGCCCATTGTGACGGGTTCTGGAGCGTTATGGTAACGTTGTGCTCTGTGAATCCATCTCTTGTCTTGAGCATGTCTTGACTTGTGTTGAGCATGTTTGAGCATGTTTGAGCCTGTGCAACATCATGTTAATTATACATGTGTTAACCTGCAACTTCACCAAAACTTATGTGCAAGGTTAGTACTGATTTGTTTTGCAAATTGTCAAACAAGAGATGAGTTTAATCCAACATGATTAAGTTTGATTCAAAATCATTGGAAGAAATCTTTCTAGGATATTGTGAAACTCGTGAAGTTTTGAACAACTTTAAAATCTTAATTAACTTCAAATACTCTATAAAACTTAAGTTAAAGGAATGTTTAACTATAACTTAGGTAAATAAAACCGAATAAACAGAATAAAGGTACGTATATTATTAAAGAGCATGTATGTATATATATATATATATATAAGTATATACACAGGAAGAAATTTAATCTAGTGCAAAACAACCATATTAGTTTCCATCAAATGTTAAACAATTAAGTTGGAAATTCGGAGCAGTATAACGAGTCACACGCCATATTTCAGTTCAAAGTAATTTGCCACACGTTTGTGCGCATCACCGATACATCAGACTATCTTGAAAACCCTTGAGGTTTCGGAAAGAAAATCCATGACCGTTCGTATGTTAGGGCTCTGCAACCCAACGATTTACAAATCAAGTCAGACAGACGAATAACACACGAAGCGACGCAGAGAAGAGGGCGCAGAAAGGCCCAACCGACAGCCTTGGGAAGAGATGCCTAGAGGCCTCTGCCTGTCCAAGATCCTCTGTGAACAAAAGGCTGACCCAGTAAAGGGAACGGGTCATTGTCATAAGCTATTAAATACTAACGACAAGTGACCATATAATCGTCACAGAAATTGGATCTCACGGGATCCCTGATTCCCTCTCTGCATCTCCTCGGGACCCCACGCGCACTTTTTTTTTCTTTCCCCAACCAATGCACGCCTCTCTCTCCCTTCTCTTTTTCTTTTCCTGCACCCACTCTCTCTCCCTCTCTCTCCGTCCTTTCTCCTCTCTCTTCCCTGGTTTTTCCTCGAAACCCCGCAAGCTCTCTCCCTCTCTTTTCTTTGTATCCTGTCCCGAGGCAGTCACCTCAACCCATATCCTTCCCTTTACCCATCCTCATTAAAATCATCTTTCCCCTTTTTGACCACTCCTTTCTCGAGTACACACCACCCGCCCCCTATAATCTCTCTGCCTTTAAATTTTTGTTCGACAAACGATCCCTCTCTCCCTTTTTCATTCGTCTCCCTGTCGCTCCTGTGACGCTCCCTCAACCCTCTCGTACCCTCTGCCACTCACAACTCTCCGTCACCTCACCCCTGCAAATGCCATGATTACCCTGCCTCCCTTGACCCCTCTCTTCCAATGGGAGCACAAGCACCCCATCGATTCACTGCCTCCCACGTCGCCATGCGCCTATAAATCGAGACTCCTTCCCCCATATCTTCCCTCTTGCTTGTTTATACTCTCATGAGCTGAGATTAGACATCATAACGCTATAGCATTTGAAATCGTGGAAATTTAAGGAAACCGAGAAAATCTTTAAGGCAGGAAAGAGGGGAGGAGGCTCGGCACTTAGGTGGTGTGCTTTGCTACCGATACGTAACCTTTCCTACCTTCTTACGGGTAAACCCTTGAAATGTTTTATTTTGCTTGCCTTGATGCATTGCCTCGTGTTCTTTGTTTGCTTGGTGGTGTTTGTTTGCTATGATCGGGCTATGTGCGTTGTTTGATCTTTCTTTGTTATGGCTTATCTGATTTGTGCTATTTATTGTGCTGAGGTTGTCGGTTATTTAGCTGTTTTGGTCTATGGACCTTGTTGCTGGTGACTTTTGCTCTGTGCACTAGAGAGGGAAAATTTTGGGGCTGTGATAGCAGTGGCCATCGAGCCACTGCTTGGGAAATTTTGATGAATGATTTAGTTAATACTTTTGGTAAAGACCTGGAACCGTACCAGACTATTCGGAAGTGAAAACAATTAGTGAATATGTGTTATGGGATTAGATTCCTACTGGTAAAATGGGCGTAATTACACACTGATTTCTGAGTAGGTATCTGGTTAACTATTACTGGTACCTTGTGAACTGCCTACCTGTGCTAACCGATCTATAAAACCAGCATGTTTGTGTCACTGTTTGGACCGTGTTGTGACTTATCTGGTTCTGGTAGGGGACTACCAGCCCATATCAGTTCGTACCAGCACTGGTATGGGCCATACCAGTGCTGGAATACCTATATCTTATTGGTAGGCCTTGATGTGCTCGTTTGATGACTGTGATCAACCGTGAGTGTTGAAGCTGGGCCAGAAGTGATGACTGGCCCAGTAAGGATATTGTACGTTGAAGTTCTTTTGAACCTTAAATGGATCTCTAGAAATAAATAAATAGACCCGCATCTGGACCCTTAATAGACCCAACAGATACTACAAAGGCATAATTCAATATTATAAATAAATGACTAAAGTTGTAAGTATTTATGGGCTTGGGCCCTAACTAGGCCGAGTCGGGTATAAAATAGATATTACACCGTTGGTGGCCCTACCCATAATACTTAATAACTAGACCCGAGGAAATAAAAGGACCGAGAAAGGTATTAAACTGGGAAATGACGACTAAAAGTCTGTGCAGCGAGAGCTACGGCGATGACGTATGAGTCTCGGGCTTCCGATCCCACTCAGGATTAACACAAAACAAACGAATAATTAAAATAAACTAACTTGTGTTTTATTGTGTTTCTTATATATTTTCTTTTTACTATATGTATCACAATTATTATTATATAACGAATAATATACGAGGTAGCTATATAAGTAGATTGGGTAATTAGGTACGACCACGTGCTTGATAAAGGACCTTTGACCTATAATAACACGTAACGAATAAAAGTAATTGGGTATAATATCACACAATATAATTAAATAATTATAAGTGTTATTAAGTGTAATATTTATATATATATATATATACATATATATACACACAAAAGAAACAAAAAAGTTGTATGATGAATTACATATATAATATATATATATATGTAGGTATAAAAGGATGTATATGAATGTATGTTTATACATATACATATACTTATATATATATATCCAATGAAGTACGCTCGAATCACCACCAACAAAATTGAATTAAGTATAATTATATAAATGATATTATATATTGATCAATTTCTCTATACCACATAGAATATATTTTACATCTAAAAGTCACATGAAATACACAATTATGACTAAGTAAACGTTTAATAAAAATATATTTATCAATTTCTCTATAAGCACAATAATAATATGCATCTATAATTATTAGAATATTTTATTCCCTTCTTTGCTTAATTTAATTAAAAGTCCGACTAAAAGTGGTTGAATTTATAACATGTTCTCCTCGTGCTGTTCTTCATTGATGTTCTGTAGCATATCGTCCTGACGTTAAATAAATGGGAAGTAGTAGAACACTTAGGATCTCACACAACATTTAACAAAGGAATAGAGACACATAATTCACATCCACTTGCCGTGCAGCAAGGACACTGCACGGAAACTTTGACTAAGTAAACATGGCAATTAAATTAAGTTAGGAGCATCAAGGACGTCTCAAACGCTTAGATTCTTAAACTCAAATGTTCAATCTAACTAAATATGATCCGATCACTAAATTAGGAGTTTTAGCCGACTCGTATCCACTCGCGGGAGACGAGGCCGTTACTGACGCTGTCGACGCTGCTACAGGCGCAGACGTTTCAGAACTGCCCCCGGAGTAGAGTCGACCTTGCGTATCGCTCCAGCTATCTCAGGTGTGGATTCCTGGGGATTATATTCCTTTCTCTCTTCTTTAGGACCTACCAGTCTTACCTAAATTGAACTGCAGTACCAAATTACCAACAACTTATAATCAGGCCCGTAGATCTTGAACTGTCATGAATTCATATTGGTAACTGAACCAATTATTTTGACCAACCTGCATTGCATGTCACCTGCATTCATATTGCACGTGAGATCTGTTATATGGATCGTATAGGCTATTAGACTACTTATAGGTAGATGCGTATCAAATATTATTTATATATTTTCGTTGGGAGTGATGAGAGTCGGGCCGGTGAGTCTAGCTAGGACGGATGTAGTCTGGGGGCATCGTGAGGATGGATTACGTACGGTAAACGGTTTCGCCCGTGGGGTCCATTTCTCGGGATGTCCCTAAGGACATTCGATCACTGCTCACCAACGATGACCATCACTTGGTGGCTCGTAGTGCCAGTTAGAGAGTTTTATTTTCAAGATCCTTACTAGTATAAATATTATAATATCTTCCTTGAGTGATTAAGGTTCGGTTTCTCAGTTTAGAGTATGCGTGTCATATGTGAAGTATTGGAGCTATTACGTTCTTTATATATATTTCTATTAGCCGATGTTTCGAGATCTCTAAATATTCGAAGGGGTTCCCCTAATAACTCTTAGCAAGGAACGGGGAAATCTGGGCCTCCCCTTGGCTTTAACTAGTACAGGGAGTTCCCTTTTTATTATTATTCAAACGGGTAGTCGGTTCCTTATTTCCGTATGACGACTGAGACCGAGAGTTTATGTTTATCATTTTCTCTTGTAAGGTAGGCTACTCGGTTCGCTTGTTGATCGAGTGTGTGCTTTTATAGCCGCTCATGCTTTTACCAGGGCGTTTCGTTCTGGAAACTCAGATTTTAGTTAGGCCGTGGTTGATTTGAGACCCGTCCAACGATTACGTTGGGCCTGTGGTTGATCTGGGACCCGCCTAACAATACCCTTAGGCTTGTGGTTACGACCCGTCTGAGGGGGCGAATCCTGAAGTCCTACACCGGGGTTTTCTAATTTGACAAATCCTTTCTTGTCTGGGAGCCTTGATGTAAATCACCTTACTATCTATATATATACTATTATTCCTCATATTACTTTTGGGTTTATTTCTCGTATCGTCTTTTGGATAGACTCCTTTCTAGAAATGTGAAATGGTTAAGAAATGCACATTTAGGTGTAGTAATTTAAATTAAAATTTAGACTCAGTAAATGTGAATGGTCCAACTTTGAATCGGATATAATCCCAAAGGCTGGACCTTAATCCACACTGAGTAAATTTTTATAATTTACTCACGTTCCACGGTTGGTTGTGGGGTCCAGGTAAGGAGTAGAAGTTCTTTTGATGACCCGAGGAGAGCGCTAGGATGGAGTCCCCGGCGTCATTCGTTTTGAGGATCACTTCGTTTGTTTCCTTGTTATTCTTTTGTTAGGATTAGTTTGTAGTAGGTTAGTTAGGGTCGATCCCACGTCCTTTGATGGGATCGTCCTCCTCTGTATGTATTCTATTTTTGTTTAGCTTCCGCTGTAAACTTTGTGTTCAGACGCTGAATTATATAATATATGTATTTGTTGGATGTTCATGTACTGTGTGAAATGTGTGTGCTTTTCCTTAAAATTAAATATAATAAATAAATCTTATCTGTATTTCTGAGTGGCAAATTAAGCCTTTCGTGTACTTGTAATCAAGTACACGTGGCGGGATTAACACCCCTAAGCTAGTCATTATTTCTGGGGTGTGACAGATATTCATCAACAAGTAGAGCTTATCAACAAGGAATCTTTCTAGGATACTCAATAAGCTCTACTTGTTGATGAATATCCTAGAAAGATTCCTTCCAATGATTTTGAATCAAACTTAATCATGTTGGATTAAACTCATATCTTGTTTGACAATTTGCGGAACAAATCAGTATTAACCTTGCACATGAGTTTTAGTGAAGCTGCAGGTTAACACAGGTACAACATGGTGTTGCACATGCTCAGACATGCTCAACACAAGTCCAGACATGCTCAAGACACCAAGAAAAGACTCCACAGAGAGCGTTACTCTAACTCTTCCCAACCCGTCACAACGGGTCAGCAACCTATCATAACGGTGCCCAACCCGTCATAATGGATCAGAAGGAGAAGAAGCAGTGCAGAGCAGGATTTCATAGAGCACAACGTTACTGTAACGCTTCAGCAATGCGTTGTAACACCTCCCAACCCGTTGTAACAAGTTCCTACTCAAGATGGCCCAGATGACAGTTACAGAAGCACAAAACAGCATATCTGGAATATCTCCAACCCGTTATAATGGATCAGTCGAGGCGTTATGGACTTCCTGGGACGATACAGTCAATTTCCAAGGGTTCAAGACTCCAAGAAGTGTCCAGCCTTTATATATGATGTAGAGACGAACCAGAAGAGTATCTGAAACCCCCCACAAGCTTTCAAGCATCTAATTGAGCACCATAAATAGCCAAAGAGCCTTCTCCTTCAGCTACCTAAACATGAGAGCATTATGATAGCACCCATAGTCTAATTGTCAATCCGAGAACTTTTCTTTTGCTAGTTTCTAGCATTTGGTGCACTATATTTGTGTTGTCAAGTAGTGCATTCATGAGAAATATCGTGCTAATAAACTAACCCTAGATTGTACCTAACTCGGTCGCAAGTGCACGACCTAGTCGGGTAGTACTTGGGATGTCGAATCTATAGGGACAATTGATTTACTACTTTCTAAACTATTCACTAGTCTAAGCGGTTCAATGTTTGAGTTGAGTTTGATTCTAAATTTGGTTAAAACTAAGAAATTTGCAAAACGAAGGTGATTTGATTAAAGGACTAGGTTTTCATATTTCAATTGTCCACTTCATTATCTATCTACTCTATATACAAGATGATTCTGATTCTTATTTTGGGTTCGTGAAATAAAAGCTGGTATTAAATACAATTACTAGACTTAATACATATCCAAGTCATATTCAACATCACAATTTCGGTACCTAATTGGTATGATCTGAATTCATAAGCGCAAATTGATCATTCAACAATTATTATGCATACATCACCTTTCGATTCTTAATATGATAACAAATCACTGAATTAATCTAAGCCCTAAGTCGCTGCTTCATCTCTTGATACTTGGCTTAAACTTAGTATATTTCTGTGCTACAAGTTTCACAATTCAATCTTTCAATTAAAATTCTAAAATCCTAAATTTGCAAGATAATTCACATAAATAAATCACAACAATCAATCATCAAGTAAAAGACTAAATTCGAGTAAATAAATAATAAAGTTTCGAGTTTACATCTTCAAACCTAGAAAGAGTGCTACTCACTCATGGCAGAAAAAAGAGAAATAAAACATAGTAAATGAGATACATAACATGAGAAAGAATAGAAGAGATTAAACCGAGAATCGTTGGAGAATCTCTTCTCCAATAATCCTCTCATCGGGCTTCTTTCTCTCTCTAGTTCTCTTTCTCTATCTAGAATTCTCTCTCTCAAAATCTGTCTCTAAAATCAAGCATCCCTCCCTGGAAGAGATATGGAGTCTTTTAAATGAAGTGTGCAATTCAAAATTCGAATCTGTATCAAAAGGTGCCAAATATCCGCTAAAAAATAATCAAGTTCCAGCAACAAAGTGAGAAATTACGGCCCGAAGGATTAAAATTGCGCACCGAAGGATTTACAACCACTAAATTTCGGCTAAGGCGTTGGAATTGGCATATTGGTGGCTGGCGACATTGCGGCTTGAAGGATGGCATTTGCAGATGAGAGGCTAAGTAGTGCAAGAAAAAGGAAATTGCGGCTCGAAGGAAAAATCATTCAGCCCGCAATGTCGCTGTTGTAGAGGAAATGAGTGAAATTGGTTAAGTACCCGACAGAGAACAAAAAGGAACATTGCGACCCGAAGGAATAATTTTTTGGCCCGCAATGTCGCTGCTGTAGAGGGAGAAATGACAAAATACCCAACAGAGAACAAAAATGAACATTGTGGCCTGAAGGAAAAATCCTTCGGCCCGCAATTTTCACTGTGAAGTTTGGATGTTGGCTAAGTTAAGCTATGCAACTCTGATCTTGCTCCGATCGTTTTGTTTTCTTCCTTTCTGCAAATTAAACAAGTTTGATAGAAGTAACTCGAACTTTTTGTGAAAAATAAGGAGTTCTAAACAAAAGTCTTATGAAATTCAGTAATTTAAACAAGGATAACCCTAGTTTTCGAATATATAATTTGTGTTGATCATGCATCCATGTCCTAGATTGTTTTGTCAATCAGACCGTTTACCGCGTAAAGTGGTGTTTCCCCTTATATTGGTCTAGGAGTCGAAGATTGATTTGCTTGTTTAGAAGAAATTAAAGATCGGTTCCGAAACGTAAAGAACACTTATTTTGATAGTGAAATCAGTTTCGAAAGGAAGATTTGGTTTCGAAAGTTTCGTGGATGTAGGCCTAGTTGTTGATAGACTGAACCACATTACATCGCGTGTTTTTTTAGTTCTCTTGATTGCTATTGCTCTCTACTCTCTCTCTCTTTATTACTTTTTCTCTTTGTTGATTTGTGAATTGCTCTATTATTTATAGAACGTATTTGCTTTAACTTTTGGCTAGGTGATTAAGATATAAAGCTTTAATTGTAATTGTTGATTGAAAATGTTTTCGCCTTATTATTGACCTTAGTCTTTGCTACTCTAAGCTCCAATATTACTAACAACCCAAACTCAAGGATTGGTCAAGTACAAAACATTTTGATTCAAATACTCTAAAATAAAAATATTTGGCATATAACCCTTCCAAATTTCATAAGGAGTATTATTGGTCAATGGTCTAACATAAATCGGTTTACTATTTTACATGCGGTATTGACCGCTTCGGCCCAAAGGAACTTTGGAATCATATACCCATTTAACATTGATCTTGCAAGCTCTTGTAAATTTCTATTTTTGCGTTCAACTACTCCATTTTGTTGAGGTACTTTTGGTGCAGAGAATTCATGCTTGTAACCATTTTTAGAACAAAATTAATATAACATTGAATTTTCAAACTCGCCACCATGATCATTATGAATTGTAACTATTTTCACCTCTCTTTGATTCTCAACTTGTGAGCAAAAATCAATAAAATACTCACAAACCTCTTCTTTGTATCTCAAAAAGTTAACCTAAATATACCTACTAAAGTCATCAACAATCACAAAAAACATATATTTTTCCTTGCCAAACTAGGTATGTTAATTGGTCCAAATAAGTCCATGTGAATAAATTCTAATGGTCTTTTGATTGAAATCCGGTCTTTTGACTTAAAACTAGTCTTGGTTAGTTTACCTTTCATACAAGTATTACATATGCTATCAACATTCACCATAGAGATTGGCAAACCACGAACTAACTCAAGATTGACTAGTTTCTTAATAGAGTTAAATGATGTATGACCTAACATTCGATGCCATAACCATGAGTCGTTATTGCATTTAGACAAAGTTCACCGGTGGTAAAATGATTGATATGAAGATAATAAACGTTTTTTGTTTTCTTACTGGTATAGACTAACTCATTGATTTTGGTATGGTAAAGTGAGCACTCTTGGTCATTAAAGCTAAGGTAGAAATCGAAATCACATAACTTGCTCACACTTAACAAATTGAAATTTAAACAATTTACAAGATATACATATACATTATCAATAGTTACATGGTTATTACCAATTGACCTAATTTGATAATCTTACTTTCACGTTCATTACTTTCAAATATCACTCGGCCTCTGTCAAAAGGTGTGAGATTCTTAAAAACAAATTTATTGTCCGTCATGTGATGTGAGCAACTGCTATCTATGATCCAAAAATAACCTTTATATGATGAGGCCAAACATACATAAGTGTTTTCAAAAAGACATGAAATTATTGTTTAAAAAATCTCTTGATTTAGAGTTTTACTTCAGAAATTTATCTATTACTTTTTGTCAATATTTTAAATTTTAGTTTTAGTACTAATTGATGTTAGTGCGTTATTTAAATTATTTTTATTTTTACTTGTTAATTATGTTATTATACAAATTTTTTGTGTGAATAATGAAATTTGTAAAATCTCACGAAACTCGAAAAATCCGATTGCCTAAACAAAACACGAATTCTGTGATTTTTATTTTTACTTGATTGAATACGGATTAAAAACACTAACAACCCAAATGATATTTAAGGAATTAAACATCTAAATCAAAATTTGAAATACGACCAAATCGACCTGTTACAGCATTGAGTGTTCAAAGATTTTGGAACGCTCACCAAAGCACCGTCTTCGCGATATCTATACTCTTTTGCCCGTAAAATTTGGGCTCTTTTTTTTGTTCCCAACTCGCGAGATATCTGTAGAAACAGGAGTTAAGACTCTTTTTAACTCGGTAGAAACTTCCTTTTATCATCTTCTTTTTTTAATTGCGAACTAATCTAACTTAGCATGTATCTGTAATTATAAATATTACTCTCTATCAATTTTAAATGTATATTTTCTTATCACTTTAGAAAACAAAAACTACACGAATAATTGGCGGCTTCTACTTGGGCGACATTGTCAGTGCACTGGTTTTCAATTCCAAAGAAGTGACAACGGCTCATCAATTAACATGCAATTTTAGACGATCTACCAACAAAGCAAATTGCGTTTCAAAAGAATTGCTTATTGATAATTGTCCATCATTCCAAGCAATATACAAACGTATGTCAATAATCTCATCATTTGATTACAAGCACATACATTAAGGCACGATTACAATAATTTAACGAAAATGATGTCTTTCTATTCTGCCTAGCAGTATCACATCCTGGTTTAAAAGAGCTCTAGTATGACTACTTCTATTGGTACATGAGTTAAAAGAGTCTCCGATAAATTATCACCTGGAAGCAGAAAAAAAGTCCGAATAAAAGTGCAATCAAATCACCATATTTAAATGTAAAGTCCAAAGTAAAAATTTTAAATCTCATTTTGTTTCTCCGATAAATTACCAAGGCGATCCTCGTGTTTTCTCTTCCATTGAGGATAGAATAGGTTTGAAGAAGAAAGATGTTCCAAGAAACAAGTGTATGTTTCCAGTTTAGCCAGCTTTGATGAACTAAACCAGTACAGATATCCTAAAGACTTGAGGAGTTTACTCTAGCCTTTTGAAGCTGAGTAACGCTTTAACTGAAGCATTCTAAGCCCTTAGATGGGCAAATTCAATAGCAAGAGCAAGGTAAAAGTTTTATAAAAAAATGAAAGGGAAAAAACCAAGAAAGAAAGAACAGCTACCAAAATCCAAAAAGTCAGCCACCAATGTGGATCATGGGTCGATTTGCTGTCTTGGCTATGTCAAACATGCCCGCGTGTTTTGCTTTCTTCCTCTTTACCTAAAATTCAAAATTAAAGTTCCTCTTTTAGTTGAAAACACACAAAAACTGTGATGGAACAAATAATTGCAATTACAGCCAGCATGACCAGAGTATCAACACATATGTATGATGATCTGAATTCCCAACTTTCTCCATTTCCCCCCATTTTCAATTTTCTCTCTAAAACCTTCTCTTTTTTTTCCTCTTATATGGAAAAAAGCTCATATTTGGACCCAACATAAATTGGTATTATGGCTGGAGTCCGACAGTGAAGGACTCTCAGATTCAAGTGATCTCTCTCTTCTAAATCAAGCATCATATATATGGTGAGATCTGAAACCATGAGTGTTAGGAATGTTCGAATCTAATAACTTGCTGTTTTATACTCTTCTTTTAGGATCTTTTGTTTGCTTACTTACAGTACTGGTACCTGATTAAACCTTAAACATTCATGCTTTGCATAACATATGTTCCCTTCTTAGTTTATGCTAAGGACCCAGTATAGACACCTTCATTTATCTAAACAGAGACTGGGGGGCACGAAATGGCTGTTTGACACTACTTGAAAGGGCTTTTGATGTTTTACTACTGAGATGTCC
>CAXKVX010004191.1:0-23681 GCA_964058865.1 Eleocharis quinqueflora
GTTTTGCTGATTTTTAACAAGACAAGACATGATAAGAATATGCCATTTTTTGTGATTTTGAAGGTAACCAATGATGATGAGGCTTCAGCTTGTTTCATGAAAAAAGTGAAGGGTTCCCACTTTATTGTTTCAGACAAGGTATATTTCAACACGTAATTTGTCAATTATAGCATGATATCCTGATCCTCAATGAAAAAACAATTTTAGCTAATACTACTTGTAGTACAGTGAAAGTTAAAATTGCAACCTAAGAAACAAACAAGAGAACATCTCCTGATGAAATTTCTTAGCCTAAAAATTATTTAAAGCACCCAAATGTATCATTTCCAAAAAGAAATATTTAGATAGCAAAATCCGACCAGATTGGTTGTGTTTAATCTACCGTCAGGTACTGCGGTTGCAAGATGAGGTGGAATCACTTTTCACGAAACATTTCGCAAGCAACGACCGAAAAATAGCAAGAATTTCTCTGAAGCCTCAGGAGAACAAAGATTCTCATACCATCTCATTTTTTGCCGGTACACAAACATCCAAGATAAAAAAGTATACATATAAAAGAAAAAGATAAAGAAGTTTAACTTGCTTAATTTACAAGTTTTAATTGAATCATATTTATACGTGTTTCTTATTCTTTCATATGCAACTGATTTTATTTTTCTTTTTCTCTTGTACAGGATTATTCACTGGTTCATTTGTGACCTTGTTTAGTGTGTATACCATATTGGCTCATTTTTGTGGTATTTTCACATCCACTTCTACATCAGGTTATGTGGAGACTGTTTACCCTGTTTTTAGGTGAGTACCTTTCGGTTGCTTTTTTCTAATTATTATTTGACAATGTAATATGTGACCAGCTTTTCTTTGCAAATGAGAAATAAAGAAGAAAAAGGCTGCCTATTAAGTAAAGTGCATTGTTGTGAGCAATTGCTCTGCAGCCTTCATTCTAAGAAGTTAATTAAAAAAACAAACATGCCATGCAACTCGCCACCTGGAAGATGTCATGGAACGGTGCAAAGAAACCAAATCTAAAAAAACAATTAAATAGAAGAAACAAATTCACCATACCTGTTGCTTAGGTACGTAAAGAAGAAAAAAGGAGAAAGATTGTATACAGTTTATAATGGTATAATAGTTGAGTCTACATCATCAAATTGGCACCCACTAAGTTTGTTATACATATGAATCTAATTCATAATTTTTTGTCTTTGCTTATTGTACATCCACCTCCTAGTCTGCCTCCACTTAAATGGTTTATAGATCTATACAATGTGCACAGCAAAATACTTTATTTCTTATGTGTTCCACTTACTAAAGTGGAATATATCCATGGCTGCAAACAATGAAAAGGAAACCAATTGAAAGGCCATCCAGAGTTCCAGAGGACTTAACCTTAATTTCTTTGTTACTTTCTCTGAAGTGCTTGAAACCAACTATTCTTCTACGAGAAAGAGCAATCATGAGAAATTATTCCAATTGTGTAAAGTCAATTCTTCTTTGTTCATTTAACTAACTACATGTTATCAAATCAGAAAATTAGCAAACACAATATTATGAAACTTTAGTTTCTCAAAATTTCAGAAAAATATAGAAAAGAAATTAAAAAAATAGAAAGATCACAATAATTAGAGTGTAATTTTCCTTTGAAGTAAAGAAAAAAAAACCTAAATATATGAATATCCATGAGTATGCTTCCAAGTTTGGTATGCTTCGCATACAGGAACTAGTGAACTACCCTTCCTCTCATTTTATATTTTTGGTCAAAATTTGGTGATGGTATATATGTATATATTAAGAAATACTTTACATTTTCTGCATTTTAATGGAATTATTTTTTCTCAAACATTGTTGTGCAGCATGTTTGCACTTATTAGCCTGCACATATTCCTGTATGGTTGCAACTTGTTCATGTGGAAGAACACCAGGATCAACACCAATTTCATATTTGACTTCAAGCCTAACACTGCTCTGAAGCACCGAGATGCTTTTCTCATTAGCAGTGCCTTCATGACTGCTGTCGTAGGCGCCATGGTGGCGCATCTATTTCTCAAGTACAGCCATGTTTCTTCAGGCCATTTAGATGCCCTTCCTGGTATTCTTCTTTTGGTAAGTTCAATACCTCAACATTGGAAATACTGATCTAGCCTTATTTCCAGAGAAATACCTTTTTATGCAATGACCTGAAAGCTGTAGTTACTCAATTAGTATGCATGAATTTAATCCGAGTAATCATGTTTCACTTAAATATAGTGAGAATTCAAATATACCAATTGAATGTTACTTCTAAAATATAGTGCGAATTCAAATATGCCAATTGAATGATACTTCTACTAATTAAAGTTTTATTGTTTGGTAAAATTTAACAAACATACTATTTTTCCGCTTTTCTTCAACAACAAAAAAAAACTATTTTGAGTATTATGCAATGGCATGTCAATTGCTTCCCTTGTTTTCACCATTTGTATACTTGTTGGTCACAGATCTGTCTAGGACTACTGGTGTGCCCTTTCAATATAATATACCGAGAGACTCGCATTTGTTTTCTGCGAGTTATGCGCAACATTATTTTCTCACCACTCTACAAGGTTAGCTCTTTCCCTCCTCTGCATTTCATCAAACTGTATCAATCTCACCTCAGTTTCTATTATGAGACAGTAATAACTGAAATAAATGGTGAATTGTGCAGGTGCTGATGGCTGATTTCTTCATGGCTGATCAACTTACCAGTCAGGTGAATCTACTTTCACGCTATGAAATGTTAGAATAGTTAGGATCAAAATAAAACCATTATTTGGCACTTTCGTCTTATATATCAAATCTAAATCTAAATTGTTGGCAACATATATAACAGATTCCACTGCTTAGATATATGGAGTTTACGGCATGCTGTGTCATTGCTGGAGGATTGAAGGGTGGCTCCTATGAGACATGTAATTCTAGCCATCAATACAAGCTCCTAGCTTATGTCATTTCTTTTCTCCCTTACTACTGGAGGGCAATGCAGGTGCACATAAACATATATACTCAACTATGCACACAAAATGCGTATGAATTTATAGAAACCAGTGGCCACACATCCCTACATACAACAATTAGAATTTTTCTCATTGTTAATTTCCCATTATTTTTGTAGTGTATAAGGAGATACATGGAAGAAGGATACGACATCAACCATTTGGCGAACTGTGGGAAGTATGTGTCAGCCATGGTGGCGGTAGCAGCCAGGTTGATGTATGTGGTGGAGCCCACATCTGTGAGGCTAGCCCTTGCAATTATCGCCTGCAGCGGGGCCACAGTGTACCAGCTTTATTGGGACTTTGTCAAGGATTGGGGTCTGATGAACATTAAATCCAAGAACCGATTTCTTAGAGACCAACTCATCCTAAAGAAAAGATACATCTACTACTTATCCATGGTAAGAGATTGACATTGTTATTAATGTTATCCTAAAGAAAAGATACATCTACTATTTATCCATAGTAAGTGATTGAGTCCTGAGAAATTATATCTAACATTGTTATTAATGTTATCCTAAAGAAAAGATACATCTACTATTTATCCATAGTAAGTGATTGAGTCCTGAGAAATTATATCTAACATGGTTGTTAATGTTATCCTAAAGGAAAGATACAACTACTATTTATCCATAGTCAGTGATCGAGTCCTGAGAAACTATATCTATAATTATTGTAAAAAAATTGTATTTTGTGAGTTGATAATAGGGGCTCAAACCCCTATTTTCATAAACAGGCGAAAATAACCTAGTGGGTTTAGAGCATGTGTCCACATAGAGAGCATTGTCTTAAACTGACTTAACAGCTAGCACTGACGTAAAGGCTGTGCACGACATTTTTAGCTGGATAGGAACTGCATGCCCCTGATAATAATACTATGTAATGGTATTAAAAATTTAATGTGCTATTATCTGCATTCAGGGTTTAAATGTTGTGCTGAGGCTCGCATGGATTGAAAGTGTGATGAGGGTTAACCTTGATCCAGTCGAGCATCGGCTGGTTGATTTCACACTGGCCTCACTTGAAATAATTCGACGTGGCCACTGGAACTATTACCGGTTAGAAAATGAACATTTGAACAATGTTGGCAAGTTCCGTACCACGAAGGTCATTCCATTGCCGTTCCGCGAGATGGAATCAGACTGATTTACCAGAGAAACGTTAGGTTCATAAGCAAATGTATGTATATAAATCAACAGCTCTGATCAAAGAAGCCAGGCAGCCAAAGCATTGACAAAGACTAAGTACTTATGACAAGGGGATAAGAAGCTAACTTATGGTACCAGCTTTCAAGGTGAATTAGAGGTAAAAGTATGTAAATCGATTGTTAGAATATAGCAATTTGAGAAATGTAGAAGGCTGCAGAGCTTCTGATGATGAAGTGCTATTTTCAATCAGCACAATTTAAACAAACAATGTACTAATTCTACGGTACAGCTGATATATGTATCATTCGTATTATTTCCATTGCAAAACTAAACTTGGTGTTTGCAATATACTTATATACCCACTCAAAATTCTAATGCTAGCATGTCAGTTTAGCTAAATGAAATCATGTACTTGTCAAAATAAAAAATATTTCACTCCTGTAAATTAACAATTCCTCATTTAGTATGAGCCTGAATGAAAGTTCAACATTGAAAGACAGACATGTCAAATTTTGACAAAAGGAAAATCAACTATATGATTATATGAAATCTTCACCATCACAAACCACAATATCACTAGGGGTTGGGCCTTTTAGGCTTTTAGCTTAAGGATTATTCAAATAAAAAGGTGCTCAATGATGCTAAAGTGGACAGTCAGCAAAGTCCCTGCAGAGGAGAGCATATTCCAAATGGTAAAAGAAATTCTTACTTTTCATTCACTGACATTTAAAAGCACAGCACCTGAAAGCATGACTAACTTTCTACACTAATTATATTATGATAAGCAAGTGGTCTGAGTAGATTTGTAAATACCATTCATTATATAATGACCTGCAAATTGTATAGTCCATACTAAAAAAGTAACTAAACTTGATTATGAATAGTCAATAACACCTCAGTACAGCATATACAGATCTTGACTTACCAAACTACAGCAGATAAAGCTAGAACTTACATCATACATAAACAGAATCCACCCCACAATAAGACATAATAACTTAGATAAAGGCTGCATTAACCATGCATCACACAACGAACAAAGTTTATCATACGATATAATAAAAACAAAACAAATAACATTACAAACTACGACAAGTATCTCCACAGTGCAGGTCTATCTCTTGATACCAGAAGCACCCTTGAACCAGAATAATCAAAGATCGGGCAATGCAAATCAGCATCTGCACTAATAGTCTCTCTCGCGTCAACTGTACCAGTGCTGGCATAGGCACCATCCACCAATGTATCATAGACAAATAGCCCCTTTCCACAAACACCCATCACAAGGTTTGAGTTACCCCATACCTGAGATACTGAACTAGTTCGGTAATCTGAGTTCGGTACTGGTAATTCATAACTGGCTACAAGTTTCCCTCTCCGCAAAGAGAAATGCTGGACCCAAGACTTTCTCCCGGCCCTGAGTTGTAGCCTGTCTTCAGTACTGCCAACATATACCGAATCCCCTCGCGAGTATATAGAAACTGGAACTCCTCCATGCCTTGAGATTTTGAGACCAGTACCAGTTGGCACGCGGAAATCAAGGATGTTAATGCTATCTTGTGTTGAGAAAACACCATCATTGCCTTCAGCCTCTGACGAACTCACTCTGAAAAGAAGATTTACATAAGGATGTGATTAACATCTTATTTCCATGGAGGGTTCAGAGCGGGAAGGGAAAGAGAACATTAGACCATAATTTTTTATTGTTCAGTTACTTAATTGGATATCTAGTTGGATAATAAACATAACAACGGTTACTTTCTTTGAACTTCTTGTGACCTCCTAAAGCTCATATTTTGTTAGTCTCCAAATTTGAATGTAACAAAGGGAATAAAAAAAAACCAAGAATGAACACACGACCTTCAGATCCTCTTCCCCGTCATGTTCTGTTAACTAAATGCAGTGAGGGAGATGATTACTGAGACGGGGAGGGGGATTTGAAGTTGCCAGGATGTCTGTTTTGTGTCTGCTAATTAATTTCAAGTTTCAAACACTATATATGAATTCCAACTTTCAACAATAAAAATGGTCAAAAACGTAATTACCTCTGACGAATGCCACCACTAATCTCAGCATCTGTGTTGCTGACATGGAGTGCACAGACCCGTTTATTACCAGATTCAATCGACAACAGCGGCTGTGCATCAACTGAATTCACGTCCCAGAGGCTAATAGAATCAGTCCCTACAATTACAACTTTGCCCCTGCTCCTCCACTGAACAGGGCTTGACCAATCCATTGACCCAATTATGCTATCTGTTTCCCATTTCATCACTATGTCCCCATCCCTTATATCATAACCCATTACGGTCTTCTGTTTGCTAGATGTACAGAGCAAGAGAGGCCCACATGGTCGGTACCACCATTGTTTGGCAGAATCAGAAGTTTCAGATTCTCTCTCCAGGTGGAATGCTGAGACATTCCTCTTGTAGAAGTCCCAGCAGCAGAACCCAGGACGAGGAGTGGGCCCTGCAGAGGCTGCAACCACATACCGGCCAGAGCATCCATCTGGACCAGGTGCACGTAGCAGCCAGCAATCTCCCCAGGTGTTCTGAGGTACCGGAACCTCAGTCTTGTACTCAGCCTTATTCTACATTTTTCAGAACAAAGGATTTTGTAAGTAAATAAATGCAAGCAAATTCAGCATTCAGCCGATACATGCCAAATATTAAACAGTGAGGGTCTATATGATATCAGTAAAATGGGCAATAACAAAGTTGAATTATCTATTTATCTATTATATGAGAGTAACCATTAAATTAAATGAATTAAAATTTCATCAAAGAACCTATTCCGATAATCAATCAATTAAACTAGTGGTCTTATCCATTTATATGCAACCTAAAAATTAACATAAAGGGACAGAAACAAGTACCTCACAATTGATGATATCATAGTACAAACAGGTACCATCCATATGTGCCAAAAGAACCGCCTCTCCTTCAGAGACAAACCAACCCCCAGCAGCACATTTGTTACCAATCTGCCGCAGTTCATTCGCCGAAGCCTCCCCAGTTTCTTCTTGAACTAAAGAGAACTGATTACTCTCTTGTGAATCAAAATCCTCAATTCTCTCATCTGCACACAACTCTATTTCTTCCTCACAAGTCCCAGTTACAGTATTTGTAGCACTCCCCTCTGAGGAAGAAACCTTGGAAACAGCACCAGTACCACAAACAGCTGACTTTGTACCACTCAAAGAGGCTAGAAACTCCACCTCTATGCTCTTTTCATCAATCTGGTTTACAGGAATTGAATTCTTTGATACACTGTTTTTCAACAGCTTCTGGTGCGGGAAAAGTCTTGATTCCAATTCCTCGCAATTAAGACCTTTGGATGAATATCTTGGAGCACCTTGTGCACTAACTAGGGCTTTGTCCGTGCCAATTATAGTTTCATCTGTAATAACATGGTCCACAGCTTTTTCAACCAAAGAAATTTTGTTTTGTATTTCAGAAAGAATAAGCCTTGATTCATCAGGGTTATTGTCATCAAGAATCTCCTTGGTTCGTTTAATTTCAGTTGCAATTTTCTGAACCCGACCTTCTAACATTGCTAGTTTCTCATGCAACTTACTAGGATACTTGCTGGAATCAGTGCAGTCATCCCTTGCCTTGTCAAAAATCTTGACTTTATCTGAAACCTTTACTGCTTCCTTCCTTAGTCCCTCTCCAGTTTCCCCAGAATTGTGGGAATTTGAAACATAATCCCATTTCACTGTAAATGTGGGCAAAGAAGCTTTGTTCTTTTCATTAGTTGAACTAGAACTCAAGCTATCTCGTTTAGGAACCAATACCTTATCTCTCGATAATTTTACACTGCTACTGCTAGATATCTCCAAGCTGGACGCAACATTAACCCCCTTTCCAGTTTTTATATTACATTTCTCCAAACTCCTAGCTGAACCAGTAGCCAAGCTGCTCTTCACACCTCTCCCTTTACTACTGTCTTGCTCAGAAACCCTAATTCCACCACTCGCACTCCGTCTAAGCCCAGACTCACCTTCTATACCCTTTTCTGCAACTCTCCCCAACCGATCAGTAGAAGCCCTTGTCGGTGCTGTTCGATCAACACAAAGATTCGAGACAAGCCGTGAAAAATCTGATGGATTGACTGGCCCACGGGTTCTCGGCACTGACGAAGTAGACCGGCGGACAGCACTGGTATTTACACCGGAGGGTTTCTCGACTCGAGTCGGAGTTGGATCACGACGTCGCCGCTCGGCAGAAACAGATCTAGGGTTAGGATTAGTGTTTACCTTGGTGGAGGAAAGAGGAGTGATCTTTCGAGAGGGGTTAGAAACGGGGTTCAAATTTGAGCTAGGGTTTGGTCGGAGCTTGACTGGAGGAGACGGATCTAGGGTTTTGGTGGGCTTCGAAGCCATGATTTTGCCTCCGCCACCGCCGCGTTCTTTGAGTCTAGAAGAGATCATAGTTTTTAGGGTTTTCTAGCGATGGAACGAAGGAAAATGGAGAAAGTTGCAGAGAAAAAAAGAAAGGTTTTAGCAGCTGAGGGTTTGGCCGGGAAAGAGAGAGAGATTGGGATGGATTTAAATTTCGAATTTTGGATTTGAGTTGGATCCAAAAATCTTGATTCTTGAGGCCACGTGGCTTACTCTTGTCTCTTGTGAACAGTTTTTTTTCTAATCCTGAAAAAAAAAATTATATTTATAACCTTAATTTCAGAAGTTCCACCGCAATGATTCTATTTTGTTTGCGTTCACGTTCACAGTAAACGCATGTGTTTACGATAAGAAATCAAACGACAAAAATGGTTAAATGCAAAATTTCGAGCCATCATTCACGTCTGCACATTGCTATCAGACAACCTTGTGAACGTCACGTCTTGACGCACGTTAAGACCATGTGTTTAGACGTCAACACTGACTCACACATTATTTGATATTTTTTTTTTGCTTAGTCAACTCGAGTGGTCTCGATTTATGAATGCATGCGTTCAGCTAACACATGTGAACGTGAACGTGAACGCAAACAAAATATGATCATCGCTGTAAAAATTTTGAACTATGGTCATAAAAGTTATTTTTTTTCAGGGTTACGAAAGTAATAATAATTCGTTTCTTTTCTGGAGAGAGCATTTTCCACATTATCTATTATTAATATAATTGCAGAGGATTGTTATTCTGTACTGTCCGTCCGATTTAAAGTATAGATTAGATTATCAAATCAGAACAGTCTGATTAAATCAGATAGTTCAGATTGTTATAGGCTTATAGCACCGGAATTTAGTAATTTACCAGCAGAAATGGATCTGGTTACTTGCCTACTTTGCACTTCGCATTTCAAAATTACAGATCGTTTTTTTTTATTTATTTGAGTTAAATTCAACGATTTCATTATATAATCATAATGAATTCTACAAAATACTCAGTTATAACTTCCTAAAATATAACCAAAACGATATCATAATAACAATTTACATAACCAAATGAAAATTGAGTAAAGAGGGTTTTTTTTGGATATAAATCTCACAAAAGGTATTTAAAACGTAATAAAAGCTGGAGGTTAACGGAACCCTTACATAAAAAATGATATTTGAATATTTCTTGTCAGATTTGAATCAACATCTCTTCATAAAAAATTGAGATTCAATACCATCTGTGCTAGACTTGATTCAGAAATTGAGTAAAGACTAAAGAGTATGATTCAAAAAAGAAACAACATCCTTGATAGAGCTAAAACATCTCTGGCTGATGGATTCGGATCTTCTACTGCACAGTACAAATTCAATGGTCTAGATTTATTCTCGCTTGCCACGATGCAAATGATTGGATATTATAAGTTGAAAAAATACGAATTTTGATGCAAATTCAGAGATCGGAAAAAAATCTCTTTGATTTCATTTAATTTAATCTGATCACACTCATTTACATCTAATTTAACATCTCTAACCAAATTCTTCCAAGTTTAACTTCTTCAAAATAAACCCCTAATGTTGCCTTCTAAATGAAATATTCATTTTATTCTTTGAAATAGCATCAATTGTCATGTACTTATCAACTACAATATCAAATAAATAAATAAATAAAATCCTATTGAAAGGACCAAATTATCAAGCCAACTGTCAATTCGAAAGCTAACCCATTTCATCTTCTTACTACTTACTCGAAACCAAACTCTATCAAATCTTCATCTTTTATTAGATTTTTCCAAAGAAAAAGAAATAAGATGAATTATTTTTTTCCTTTATATTAAAAGTTATAAATATCATTCCGTTTATTTATTATAAAATTTAAATACCCAACCCTCCATTGTTCTACTTTTACACACTATCTTTCAAGATACTAAAACAATGATGGTTATGACATTAGAGCTTATAAATCATTTTCATTGTTGAACAACATCTCAGAACTGATATAAAAGCTCATGTGTCGACGTGTTGGAACATCACTGTACAGAAATGTAGAAGATACATCGAACAGTTGCAATGTTGCATTTTAAAGGAACGACTACGTGCAAATTACAACCATATAGTTGGCACTTGGCACCGACTCTTTTTGCTTCTATGTGGGTTCATTTTGCTTCTCAGCAGACTTCTTTTGCTTCTCATTCAATGTTATGTCACGTGCTTAATAAAAACATAAATCTAATAAATAATATGTATAATTTCTTTTTTAAACGTCGAATACTCAGTCATAATAGAACAAGACAACTATAGTGTATAATAAGGTCAAGGTTGTGTTTAGCCCCATAGTTGCATCTTCTAGCACGCAAACTCTGTTTAGGAACCCATAATAAAGTAGCAGGTGCGAAACATGATTTTTGAAGGAAATATTTTTGGTGCGTGCCTACTTTTAGGATTCTATCACTATCACAAAAAATAGATCTGCCAATAGTTAGAAATTATCTTGACCAACTATTATGCATGTTCTTATTGTCTAAGATGTTGCTGAATCGTATAAAGAACCGTTGACAAATGAGTGTTGTCGAATGAAAATAGTAATTTAATATCCGAGATGAGAGAACATTTATTAGTAAATAATCGTTGCCATAGATAACCTAAGGCAATTGTTATTTAATAAATAATCTTTGTATTAGATCATTATTTTTCTAAAAAATTACAAATGAGGGTTAGCTCCAGATTTGCTAGCCAATATATATCATTAAACTAAATATACCATCACATAGAATTTTTATTAAATAACTAAACATATAATCAAATTTTCATTACAAAAAACTGACTCATTAAATTGGTTATCCAAAAAAACAAAAAAAACAAAATGGAAATACTAGTTTAAATATCCAATCCTAACATTTTTAAATTCACATCAGGTGAGATACTTCGTAAGGTGGAGTTAGAGTTCTAATAAAACCTGCAGGGTATACTCGCCCGTGAATCCGACCCGACCCGCTCCGTGCTCGACCCGCCCCGTGGTCCAGATCCGACCCAACCCGTGGTTGGCGGGTCCATGGATCTATGGCGGGTCGGATAGGCCAAAAATCTCCAGACCCGCTCGAACTCGTGCCCAACCCGCCCCGTGCCCGATCCGTGGACCCGTGGAACCATGCAGAAATTCAAAAAAAATTCAAAAAAATTCAAAAAATTCAAAAAAAATCAAAAAAATTCGAAATAAATAAATATATATATTAAAATAATGTGCATAAATTTTTTTTTAAAATTCGAAAAAACCGACGGATCCAAACCCGACCCGTGCCCGAACCGCCCGGGTTTATCATGAGTCGAGTTGGGAGTTTTGGGTTCGGACCAGTGGAGACCCGCCCCGTTGGACCCGTGGACCCGTCGTACCCGTGGATCCGGACAGGTCGGATCCACGGGTACCCGACTCGGCCCGTATTTAATTCACTAGGTGGAGTACTCATTCAATGATCTATATAATCTCTAAATTTGTGCGTACGAATTTCAAAGTTATGTGGATCATTAAATATATACTTCACCTTACGAGATACTCACCGAATATGGATTCAACATTATTGCTCCAACCACGAAAATCTTTTTCTAAATTTATCAATGATGGTTCTGACATTAGAGCTTATAAACAGATATCTTATCCACACGGTCCTACTTTCTAAATTACAAAAGAGAACCTTGCCATCGTTTTAATATATTTTATCTATTTTTCAATTACTAAATAAGAAAATGAAAGTTCCTCAACTCTGCATCCGGAAATTTTGGAAGTTTGATATAGCGATAACATCATTGATATCAATAGAAGAATCTAGTTGCATTGAATTTGCACATTGTTGTATTATTATGCATATTATTTTTATTATTATGCATATTGATTTTGTTATTATGCACATTATTGTCGCCATATCGATACCATCATCGATATCAGTTATATCTACTCCCACTTATATTCATAACGTGCATAACAGTTCAAATAACATGCATACTAGTTAAAATAATGTACATAATAAGTTAATTAATTTGTTCCGTGACCCCTTCTTCGCTAGTTATGCATGTTAACTGTATTGTTATTCAAAATAAGTTATTATGCATGTTATTCATATTATTATGCATGTTAATTGGTGTTATTTATTTCAGATTGTGTTATTAAATGTGCTATGATTTATGTTAATTATGTTATTTTGCATGGTATTCGTATTATTATGCATATTAACTATATTATTATTCGGATTGAGTTGAAGCTATAGAAGAAAATTGAGAGAACAGCTCAAGGAAAATGGAGAAGGGAAATCTTGTCGGGAGACGCGTTTTCAGTCGAGAGTTCAGCCAATTAGATGCATAATAACAAAACATTGTGCATAATAACTATAACAATATACAAATTGAATGCAACCTAATTCGTCTATTAGTATTGATAGTGATATTGAATATGATATCGCCGAAATATTTTTCTAAAATTTTAGCTAGACAATTTTCTTCTTTCTTTTAAATATTAAAAAAATCATTTCACGTTTATTATTATTATTAATTTTTAGAGCTGCTAAATTTTCAAAAAGGGACAAGCATGTGAGCTAATAGTCCGTTTATAATTTTGAAACTGCAACTATTAAGATTTATTTGTGAATAAAACTAATGTGCTCTTAAGCTTGTCAAAGAAGTCGGCTAGATTGACTAATAAATTGATTAAATCAACCCCAAACAACAGAACTGTTGAAACGATGTACATCACGCGTTATGCATTTACATATAAATTTATGAGTTCTCGAATTCATTTGACGTCAACGGTCAAATAGATAATAAAAAATGAATGCATGAAATAATTTATAAACGGGCAACTTTACATTTGACATTCTTTTCAAAACTTTGAATCATATTACCCTCTTCTCTAATTTTTTTTTTCAACAAAATGCCCTTGTGGACCCTCTTTTTCGTTCATTTACCATTTGACCCTCACCTCACTCCGATATTATGCAATAATCCCCCCCCCCCCCCCCCAAAACCCCAATTAATCTTTTTATCGTACATGCACATGTGTTATTTCTGTATCAAACTTTTAAAAGTAAGCAAAAAAAAAAAAAAAACTAATTTTTATATTGTACATGCACAAGTCTTATTTAAAAGAATGTATAATGTACCAAGTCAAACTTTTAATTTAAATACTGGTCATTTAACTAATATATATATTTTGAAATACACCTTTAAAATAGAATCGACAAAGTGGCAAGTTACCGATATAATAGATTTTATTTTTGTATTCCAATGTAAACTGACATTGAATATTTTATTTAGTTAATATTTTGATTATAAATAATGAGGTAGTGATTAAATTTGAATATATATTAAATTTTTGTAATTAAAAATGAATAATTCAAAATTCAGTAATCAAATATGAATTACTTTGACCTCTCAACTCATAACAAACTTTTCTTTGACTTCTGAGTTGCAAGTAGAGTCCGATTATTTGAGAAAAATGCTTTCATTTTAGATTAAAAAATGATCTTTTAGTCTCATAATATATAATGTAATTAGGAGTGCAAACGAGTCGAACACGGACGAGTTGAGTCAAGTTTAAGATCGACTCGTTAACTTGACGAACGAGTTCATAACGAGCTTTTGACGAGTCGAACATGGACGAGCCACGAGCTATGAATATTTTTGGTACCCCTAGACTATATGTTAATTAATATTGTGCAACTTGTACTCAACTATAATATCTATCAATTAAATATTATATAACATGTGTGCTTCGTTAACGAGGCGAGCTGACCAGTTTGTCTCGTTAATAGCTCGACTGGTAACGAACGAGTTCATAACGAATTTTTGACTAGTCGAACACGGACGAGCCACAAGCTATGAATATTTCTTGCACCTCTAACTGTAACCTCAAAATTACTCATACATTTCTTCTTCTTTTTGCTTTCAAATAAATTCCATATCCATATATTACCATTACCATTTTCAAATCCTTATTTATACAACATAATTCAGATTAACTTTGATTATGTTGGCAATATTTTAAGACATACCAAACCATTCAAAATTAATTTTGATATAAGTTTCTTTATTAAAGAAATTACGAATATCTGCACCATACAAATAAAATTTTTTAGAGTTATTTGTAGTAACTTTATTTTATTTTTTTACTTCTCAAATTTTAATTGTTACAATTTTTTCGTGTTTAAAAGAAAATTTACAATAGAGAATATATTGATACAAGGTTTGAGTAAATGGAGGGTAAAAGAGGTCTTGTAGAGATATTTTGTTGAATTTTTTTTTCTGAAAAAAGGGCAATTTGATTCAAAATTTTGATAAGGGGAAATTGTAAAATTTCGATATCCCCGTAACTTTTCCTATTCTAGCTTAAAGGTGTATTTTTTTTAAAAATATTAGTCGAATGGTGAGTTTTTTAATTAAAAGTTTGATTTCGTACATTATACAATTTTTTTAATCAATGCTTGTACGTATTAAGATCCACTGTTAGATCGTACAGCAAACCAACTTAATGTGCTTTACAAAGAAAAGCACCTCATTGCAATGATTAGCAAGTAGTAACACCAGAAAATGAAGTCAGTTGCCTGTCACTGAACAAAGAACTAATAGGACAATTTGCATATTGGCCATCCATAGCCAGGGGGGAAAAATGGAAGGAAAAAAATTAAGAAACAAGACATATTACAAACAGGATTTACTGTAATGAAGCCATGTGAAGATCCCCAACTGGAATCACAAATCAACTCGAACCATACTCAAATTCAACACAAAACTAGCCCCCCCAAACCCCTAAATCATGTGTAAATGAAATATTACAATGGAAAATAACCTGTTTTCCCCCTTTCCTACTCAAAACCATCCATCAATTGCCGACCTTCTGAACTTCTAGAAGACGACGACTGCTTTTTACCACCACTGCTGGCCCTTTTACTTCTTCTCTTGGCTTTCAAACGCCGTTTCTTTTCATTAGCATCTATCCAGGTATAATCTGAAGGAATGATAAATGGATCGGGTTCATCTCTTAAACCTCTATCATCACTGTCACTAGAGCTGCCACCTCGGCTTCCTTTTACCCACGAGTACCATGAACCAGACCCATCTTGTTCCTTCAGTACCTTGCCACCATCCAATTGGGTAGGGCTGGAAGGTGGGGTCGCAAACTCATCAGCAGATGATTGAAGTTCCTCGAACTTGGTGAACGTAATGAGAACTCGAATAGTTGGCACAATTGGAATTGCAATCTGAAAATTCATTGCAAAAGGTTATTAGGAAATGTCATTACAAGTTCATTCAAAATATTCATGAAACCTAATTTGGTACTTAGGACTATCAAAATCAAGATATAAAACATGAGAAGAGTTGATCTCTTGACAAGCTATTGACTTGTTGTAACATCAAACTTGGTTAGAGACCAGTTGTTAACAAATCTGAATTTCAAGCTTAAAATAATGCAGTTTCCTTGAAATTTTACAAATGGATCTTCTCATTAGAGTCAAAATTTGGTGGTTTAAATAAGACCACAACTTCTCAGATATTTGAAAACTGAAATCATTTCTCCTTGGAAATTTCTGAATAACAACCAACTGTAGAACTATGAAAATAAGGGCACTAATCACATATTGAGAAGCACAATTTTCATGCATACCACTGCAAAATCACAATATGCAAGAACACAAAAAGGCAAAAGGGATGGGGATTGCAGGAAAAGGATACACCATAACACACAAAAGATAAAACAAGAAGTAACATGGTACGATGCCAATAAGGTCAGGGAAACAGATCCATAAACTTTCATCTCTTTCCAGGAAAATAATAAGAATCAGATAATCCAGTTATGCAAATTTATTCCAGGCTGGTGTAGAAGAGAATGCTAGCCCTGCTGTTCATGAACCAAATTTTATCCTTTCAGGAGTTCAAAACAACAACCTAGTCCACTAAAACTGTAAAAAGCACCAACTTCGAAGATAAAAAAGATGCTTACTCCCATCCCATCTAGCCGCACAATTGTAGATAGTTTTAGTATTTCTTGATCAGACTCGAGCAAATATAACGATCCCCATCATAAAATTGACAGCTGCCTGGTTAAGGATACTGACCAGTGTTGAGGATATATTTTTGGTACACAACTCAGTCTTGCACTAACACTAACATTAGGAAATAACTTCCTGGTACAGCAATAGGTTACGGTAATCTCGGATTAAGCCCGGTAAAATCTTCAAGCACCACAACTATGATTTCATTAAAGAAAAACCAGCTCCTGGTAAGCTTGTTACCCCAAAAAATGCACCAACAAAGATTTGTTTTGTAGTTTGTTGCCAACAAGGTAATTGAAAAAGGTTCCTAACTTCAGTTTTAACCTATTGTGGAGCTCTGACTTTAAGGTATGTGCGCATATAGGACAATTTTTGCACAAGTACTCTCCCAAAAAAAAGCTATGTCATCATTTGCACATTCTCATTTAATTTCATGCTTTTACAAACAGAAATCTTACGAATTTCATTTAACTCCAGAATGAACTCAAGGGGCTCTTCTTGACAAATATTGTCAACAGAGATTGTACAATGAACTCCGCCTATGTTGTTTCAATATAGTCGGTCCCAAGCCCGGATAAAGGAGGAGGGTTGTGATAGGCTTGGCGAGCCAACAGAAAATTCTAGCCATTCCCATGGAGATGAAACCCAATTCACTTCGATTGGGTTTCATTTCTAGCCTACCCCAACTTGTTTGGGACTAAAGGATTTGCTGTTGTTGTTGTTGACTTGTGGAGATTCTACAGTGAATGCTAATTATTCAAAAGAAGGGAAAACCAGAAAAGACATTAACTGCTGCTTGTCATTCTGTCATTGAAGAATTGCAAAACTACTCTTTTCTATCACTGCCTCAAAAAACACAGCCATATAGGCTCCAATATATATCTTCCAATTTTGTCACAACTGCAACTTTAACATCGAGGTGGATGGGTCTGCATCTGCTGCCATAGTTGTGATGGCAGCGGGCTGCCATAGTTACTCTGTGCGGTTCAGATTTGATGCAGGGTCTGTATATTATAATATTTTTTGTTGGACCCACGTGTCAATGGTTCAATGGCAGCTGGCTGCCATCACTACTAATGGCAGCGGATCCAAATCCAGAGGTGGAACCAAAGAATTTCTCATGGTTACACATGCCATAAGTTCAGATATGGGGTTAGCTTGGCATAACCAGTGACCTATCCATCTTTGCCCCCACTGGTTTGAACTGGATGAATTTCAGATGGTACCATTGTACCAAGACCTCATCATTAAAACTTATTGAATTGAATTGTTGGTTCTTTTTCAATGCATAATTACCAAACCTGGAAATTTACAACAAAAGGTGAAAGTATGCAAACCCACTGATACTGATACAGATACATGTAAAGTGAGAATTAGGTTTACCTTGACTGGAAATGTCCCAACAGGTAGCTTAGTAGTTAACAACTCCCTCAGCCTTCTAATGGCCTTGACCTTATTCGCCAGAACATCAAGTAGAGGTAACAATTCCTCAGATTTTAGAGGAAAATCTGGTGTCAGCCACAGCACCGGACGCACACCCTTTTTGTACTCGCTCTCTGATTGTGTAGGCCCACCCTTTTTCTTCTTCCCACTACTACTCTTGTCTTTTCCCTTCTCCTTCTCCTTTCCGGGTGAATCATCTTTTGTATTTCCACTATTGCCCCCATGTTTCCCTGGGTTTTTTTTTCCACCACTATGCCAACCAAACCACCCCTTCTTATCCTTACTATTTCCACTGGAACTCTCTGTATTATTATTTTCTGCTCCGTTCTCAAGCTCAGCATATTCTCCCTCTTGGCTCCCCATTTTGAGTGCCGAGTCAAGTTGTTTTCTTTCCTCTGGTGTTAATACCGCATCTAGTTCTGAATCAATACCTGTGCCACCATTTGCATGGCCTAGTCTCTCCTCATTCTCCATGTTGAAGAGCTCCTCATCAGTCATGGCACCTGGGACTCGCCTGGACTTGACTGTTACCATCACGTGAAGCATTTCATACACCTTTGCCTTCCAGTTACCAACTGTTTCACTCCTCTCCATTCTCCTCCAGTTCAGATGTGGCACCAGCTCTGCCTGAGTAACATCAATTCCGGGCCGGTACATGTTTGTCTTGGACATCAATGCAACCTCATGTGCCACCTCAGCCTCTGTTGGCTCGGCTCCAGCACCCTCTAGTGCATCTGTTATCTCCTTCTCCTTGTGTGACAGAACAATCAAAGATCCAGGTGGCAACTGCTTACCACTCGGTGTGGTGGCACCTTCTCCCAAGAACATAAATGTCTGATCTGACCGTTGAATCCGAAACCCGTCAAACCCGGCAAGGGTCATATCTGCCCGCAACGAGGAACCGCGTTTCCAGATCCGATAAGTATCTGAGGGTGCTATCCGACTAACAAATGGAATCACCGAGCTCTCAAAATGGAAGGAGATTTCCATGTAGAAATCTCGAATCCTAGCAATTGAGGCAAGAATTCTAGGCAAACGCCGGCACCACTTGGCCCAGGCAAGAGGCTGATAGTGCCGAGCAATTACGGCCGCAACAGCATCTTCCCTTGCACAGACGGCTTCTTGTAAGGCTGACCAGCCCTCGGCATTTTGCAAAGACCAGTCGGCACCAGCTGACATGAGGATGTCGGCTGACACAGGGTCTCGCATGCGCACAGCCAGGTGGAGAGGGGTTTCCCGATTGGGGACATCGCGCCGATCAATCACAGCTGAGACTGCATCAGCCGTCTTCTCACCGGCAATGGATTCAGCCTCGGTCGTGACCTCACCGGCCTTAGGGAGGCGAGGAAGGGCCGCTACAATCCGGCGAAGACCAGCATGGTCCAAGCGTACCACAGCCAGGTGCGCCGGGCTGTGCGTATACTTGGAGAAATCATCCATGAATGATCCAATTGCTTGATCTGAGGTCGAGATCAATTCCTCTCCGTCTCTTTAAAGATCTTGGATTGGAATTTAAGGGATCTGAAAAGGCGAGAGCGGATGTAAAGATAAAAGAGAGCTTACGAGGTGATTAGGTAGATCAAGAGAAGAGAGGCGGCGCCATGGAGCAGCGAGCGACGGAACTCGTCGAGAGGAGAAGAGGAGGAGAAACTGACAAGTCAGACCTGTCTTTCCCTTCCTCTTGCGCTGTCGGTCTATCTTATTCTTCTCTCTCTAGCAAAGCTAAGCTGGTGTGCTGCCGTACTGTTCTCATCATCTTTTTTTAATTTAGTGAGAGAAATATTGAATAGAATAATAGATCAATCTTTTTCATAATTACAATAATGCCATGCATGAGTCCTCACAGAATCCAAGGCCCGGATCTTCTGTAGAGCAGTACCGCGTGACAGAATATGGACGGTCCGGATCGACCTCCAGAGATGAAAATCAGGGGCCTTTATACTTTGGCACGAATCTTTATGCAATCAATTCGCGATCGGACGATTATGGTGCTGCGCTACACCGTCTCGCGCAGCACCAGATCCCATTCCAGAATCCAATGGGTTAAGGCTTAGAAGTTAGAAATTTTAATTAATTATGGTTAACCCATTGTTTCTCTCCATCTGCGAACTAATTAAACTCCGATTTGTGTTATTAATTAATCTATTATCGAGGAACTTTTTTTATAAAAGGGCCTTTTAATGGGCCGAGTAAAAATAATGGCCTAGCGCTCCTAAATTTTTTTACAAATGGCCGGAAGCTGATTTCAATCAACCCCCAACTTCAGTCTATTATTTTGATTGAGTAAATATAATGTTCCACTTATATCTTTACTAGAAAACAAAAACGATTAATATTCTGCTCTGTCTGCTTCAGTTACGCTCTGTTTTGTCTGCTCTGTCTGCACTCATGCATGTCTTTATATTTAGATCTAAAGTCTTTATATTTAAATTTGCAATAAAAATGCTGCAAAATTTCTAATATAAAGACTTGCACCATAAATGGTGCAAAAAATTGTAATTTTTTATATTAGAACAATAAAGTCTATATATTGTTGTCTACAAGTCTTTATAATTAAATTTGCTGAAAATTTGTTGCAAAATTTCTAATCTAAAGACTTACAGCAAAAAATAAAGACTTGTGGTAATATAAAGACTTGAGAGCGACATGACGGATAGAAAAATTTTGTTGGAAATTTAAATATAAAGACTTTAGACCTAAATATAAAGACATGCATGGGAGCTGATAGAGCAGAGCATTAATTATTTTTCTTCTAGCGTGGAGCTCGAGAGGAGGCGGTTCAGGGGAATGTTATCATCACCCTATTTTATTATTTTTCTCAGTTTTCCTCTCGTCTGGACCTCACTACACTACAGAAATGTCTTCCACTAGGGACGCACTATTAGTAACGCCCCTAAGGAGATTACATTTTTGCATTTATGTTATAATAGTAGTAATAATGAATACAATATAACAGTAAAATAATAATAATAAGCAAGGCTATTGTACTTTGTAATTCACCCGCTTTGTGATTTTGGGACGTTGTATTTCTTGTCAAAATTATTTTTATTGCAAAGGATCCAGAATCCAGCGATCCAAAATCACAAAGCATGTGTTTTGTAAAGTATAATAGCCATGCTCAATAATATTGAAAATAATGTAGAGACAAAAAAAATAAAAATAAAAATAGTAATTATTAATGGCACCCCTAATAATCTAGTGTGATTCGAACTCAAGTCATCCCAAGCCACCACACCCAAAACCACTAGACCATTTGTATTTCTTGTTATGTTTGAAACAAATACTATATTTAACACCACTCTTGATATGAGAAAAGTAATTATTATTAATATTACTTTTATTATTGTTATTATTTATTACTGTTATTATTATTACTATTATTATTAAAATTCTTATCATAAATATTATATTTATGATTATTAGTTTCATTATTGTAATTATTGTTATTATTATTATTATTCATATCAAAATTATTATTATTATTATTTTAATTTTAAATCTTATTATTATTGTTATTGTTATTATTATTATTAATTTCATTATTATTATTATTTTTATTATACTCTCGTATTATTAGTATTATTATTTTTATTATTATATTATATTCATTATTACTACTATTATAACAGAAACACAAAAATATAATCTTCTTAGGGGTGCTACTAATAGCGGCGCCTCTAGTGAAAGACATTTCTTCAGTGTAGTGGGGACCATATAGAAAAAAAACTGACAAAAATAATAAAATAATGGACTCAAGTTAAAGACGCAATTAATAGTCGTGCTCCCGACTACTTGTAAAATATTTTTGGAGCGTTAGACCATTACTTTTACTCTGGTCCATTAAAAGGTCCTTCAGAAAAAATTTCCTATTATCAATGGAGGAACATTTTCATAAACAGTCAAAGAATAAACTTCTTTAACAGATACGATCAATATTCCCTTAAAAATATCACCAACAGTCAAGGGCGCAAGTATTACTTGCGCCTTTAAGGTTTCACAAATTTTCACGCACTTTTCCATACTTTTGAGTAATGATACTTGGAAACTTATGGTTAACCATTCGATTCAACCGGAAACGTTTGCAATGATTGATTGAATAGTATGTTGAGCCTAAGTCTCGGTCCAATACACCAAATCAAGATTGTGTGAGTGGTAGCCGCGTCTATGATACCCCAAACACATATGTTGAGCCATTAGCATGTTCATATGTACCAAACCAGGATTGTGTGAGTGGTAGTCGCTCCTAAGAACCATATGTTTAGCCAATAGCAAGTTGAATGCTCGATGAACCGTTTGGTAACAATTGTTATGAACCAAATGCAATCTCAAATAGAAATCAATCGGTCTCAAAAGTAGAAGATGATGCTGCGAATTTCGAATTTAATGTTGGATTGGATGATATTAATCCGAATAAACGAGTCCAGAATTAAGTAAGCCAAGATCCAACTACAATTGACAACACGTGTGGTAATGATAGTTTCATGAATATGAATTTCACACCGAACGAATATCCGAATTATAATTCGAAAGATGAAACAATTTAGACCATGACATCATGGCCATTAAGAGATCGATCATATTCACATCTGGTTGCTTCATGGAATAATATAAATGTGACCGTCGATATAATTGGTGATTGTAATTATTTTGATCAGTAAGGGTACGTCACGAAAGATGGTTTGGCAGTGGGACAATATTTTCGATCCAAGGATCATCTCAATTGGGTTGTGCATGATTTTCATATTAGAGATAATCACATGTTTAAGTGCAAGAACATAAAAAAAAGTGTGTATACGGTCGAGTGCACCGACCAAAATTGCCATTGAAGGTTGTATGCAACGAGAAGGCTAAGTGATGATGCTTTCATAATTAATACAAGGCAAGGTCTTCATGAATGTGTTATGTCGGATGATAGATTGGAGCATCCACACTTAACGTCTCCATTCATGGCTTCTATAATCTGAGAGAGTGTAAAAGACAATGTTCGGTTTACAATAAAAGACATCAAGATTGTCTTCAGGCAAAGATTTAGTTTCAAGGCATCCTATCTAAAATTTTGGCTGGCAAATGAGATCGCACTCGCAAACGGGTACTCATATTGAGTGGTTTACTGCACCGACAAATAACCCTAATGTTTGCTTGTTCCAAGAAGTGTGTTGGGCGTTCATACCGACAATAATATGCTTCAAAACTACAAACACATCATAAGAATTGATGGTACGCATTTATCGGAGAGGTAGAGTGGAAAATTGTTAACAACATGCAACTTCAATGTGGAAGATCAGTTAGTACCACTTATGTTTGCCTTGGTTGACTATGAGAACAATAAATCTTGGGAGGATTTTATGAAATTTGTGTGTAGGGAAGTGATTGGATCACGAGTTGTGACAGTACTCTCATACGTCACAAAAGTATCTTGCTGATTTTCAGTCAGCCAGGCCTAGGATGGAATGCCCGAGATGGGCAAACCTTTCATCGATATTGTTCAAGGCACATATGCCAAAATTTCACAAAAGAATTTATGAAGAGAAAATTAACATCGATCTTGAGGCAACCAATAGAAAAAATCAGAAGCGCAAGTTTCTCGTGAGGCTCGTCCATATTCGCGAAAGATGCCCTGACGCAACAACATGACTTAAGGATATCTATAGGGATCCTAACGATGT